>CM060396.1:49543627-49626165 GCA_030545235.1 Helianthus tuberosus | reverse complement strand
AAGTCGTCTGTCATGTATCTCCATGTGCTTTCCCATACAACCTCAGGTCTGGATAACGTATTTGTTAATAGCAAAGTAGCAAATAAATTACGAAGATACGAAGGGGATCCTGTTTCATTTGCTTCCTTGATTGCCTCAATGTATTCTGTGTCATCGTCCTAAAGACCGAGTGCATAACATGCATCTCTAAATGTATCATATACCTTACCATCAACTGTTTTAATATCATCAAAAGATTTTGGTCCTTTCACTTTGTTAAGAAGAATTCTTAAAAAATAGGCTTCCCCAAGAGACGGACTTACAGCGTGAATTCTCCCAATTGACTTATGTTTTTGTCTAGGTTCCCAACAACGTTTATCAAGGTTCCATACATACGAACTTGGAAACTGAACATATGTAAGTGTACGGGCCACTGTGTCATTAGGGTCTTTGTTACGTTCCATCCAGGAAAGAAACATTGATGCTTTGACAGATGGTTTGTTAAGGACTTGATTAATATCCTCGTCGGGTCCAAAAACAACAGGATGTTTTCCGGGAAGATGGAAAGGCAGCCTTGTAACAGAAGGAGTCCTGTAATGCACATCGTAGGCGAATATCCTCCAAGATGCCTCACAAGCTGAGAGATACCTACAATCATAATATTCTTTGACCTCGTCCTCTTCTAGTTCTTCATTGTTATTATCATGTTGGACAACAGCAACGGTTGCTCTATCAGGGCCTTTATTTATATATTTAAACAAATATTTAATTGATCCGGCTTGATTGCACCACTCAACATTTATATGTGCCTGGTACCGTTTCAAAAGTTTTTTGTTGTATGGTACAACACTTCGGTTGTCTAAGTCGATTCCATTTTTTACTACAGAAGCACCATTATCTCTTCTTCTGTATATTGGAAATCCATTTGAATCCAGTGTAGTATGATCTTGAAATTTCTTTGGAAAACCCTTAGAACACTTATTGTCAACCATACATGGACAACTCAAATTAGCGTTACCACATGGACCATGAATCATATAGTCTTTCACAAGCGCATATAATTCTGCGTCTTCATCTTCATCATGGATTTCTGCAGATATAAATGGATCAACATGGTCTACCGTCGGAAGTTTGGATTCATTTTCCAAGAATAAGCATAGGTGGGCATGAGGCAATCCTCTCTTTTGAAACTCGATTGTGTAAACAACTGTACAAAAAGAAATCATTAGTAGATTTAAATAATCTAATATGTATATAAAAAGCAATTTCATAAAATACCTGCTGCAACTTTTCCAAATAGATGGCGTTCTTTAAAATCTTTGCAAATTGAATCCAACTTTATTTTAAACAATCTGCTCAGTACATCGGGCCTATCTTCAGGTTTAAGATTTGTGTCTCTAAGAAACCTTTTAACCTCAGGCCACTTTGGATTGCAAGTGATGGTTATAAAAAATCCGGATAACCAAACCACTTACAGATAGCCATGGCATCTAAATAATTTTGCATCATATATCTAGCGCCACCGGTAAACGAAGAAGGCAAAAAGATTCGTTTTCCAACCTTAGATATGTCTTGCTGGCCCTTATTTCTTAATTCACAGAGACTTTCATAGCTATCAGACCATAGATTCTTTTGTTGAAGTCGTATGTAGGTAAGCCTTTCGCTCTCAATCATGGTATAGGCATCAACCAAGAATTGTTGGAAGAGTCTCCTTGAATTTAGAATCAATGAAAACTGATTAATTTTGTCTTGCACACGATATGCAAAGAACTCTCTCATTGTACAATTTGGACGTTTCTTATTGATTACATCTACGACACCTCGATTAGGGATGTCAATTCTGTAACCATCATCTCCATAAGGGAACAAAATAGGATATTGAAGTGCAAGGTATGAAGGATGCAATTCACTAATTCGTTTCAAAGTACCTGTCTGCGTTTCAATAACTATATCTCTATTGTTGATTGTGTTGGCAATATCCCCAACAATTAGAGCAGCAACTTCACCACAGGTTGGTAAATTATACGTTCGTCCATCCTTTTCTCTAATACCAATTAGACGAAGCTTGAGATTAAGATCAGGGTTTTCATGAAAACAGTCTCTAACCATCCTATAAGCTTTTACCAACTGATTTTCTGAATCTAAAACAACTTTTATATGTTCAATCAGTTTACGATCAAGATCAGCCACACTTAAGGAAGATGTATCCTTGGAACGACTGGTTAAAAAATAGCGGAGTGTCAAAAAACATAAATATTAATCAAAAAAATACTGAAGAAAGCTTCGGTGGGACAAAAATTTATAGTTTATTATAATTACCTAAAAACGGATTGTCTGTTGGAAAGTTCGTTTTCAGTATCGAATATGTAGAGCTGGCAAAATTTTGGTTGATCTTCGTTTTCCGGAAGCAAGCTTCCAGTGCTGTGATAGTTCTCACCACTAATTCTGTAGCAGAATGGTCCATTACCTCTATTAACAGTGGGATCAACCTTACCACCCACTTACGTGAAAGCAAACATGGAGTTATACCGTCGAATATTATTCAAAAAATGTTTGCTTTCTTTATCCTTATACATAAAAAGTTTCTTATAACTTGGGACAGCATCTTTATAATCTGGTAGCTCTACTTTGCCATAACCACAACATAAGAAATAGCATATTCTTCCTTTCTCTTTTCTTCCCCTTCCTTTTTCTGCATCCCATAATTTAGCATTGCATACTTCACAAGTAATACATTGGTCACCATGGTCGAAATAATCTGTAAAGTTAGTTGAAGAAAAAAAGAATATTACTTTACGAACTAATATAAATATAAAAATAATATATACTATTTAAGTAATTTAATAAATAAAGTAATTGTGATTATTCCTGTTGAAACTCCTTTGTAAATTGCCTCATCTGTAGTTTCCTCTGTCGTCAAGTCAATCATTGGTATAGGAGATGTAAGTCGTGATTTACTTAATAACTTACGTTTTCCTGATGACATCCTCTGTAAAGAAGAACTTTCGAGTATAGTAGATGTGTTGCTAGAAGTTGTGATGTTTGAAGATAGAGAGAAACAACGAATGTTTATTGGAGTAGTCAAGTTGTTTGTAAGACAACTAACATTACCTAAATAACATAATATAATCGAAGTTAATAAAATTTTTAAAACATATATATTGTATTTGAAATTCTATTTGCATTATTCGGTAAATATAATTTTTACTTGTAGGTACAACCGACGTTGTTGGAGTAAGATTGTGCGTGTTGAAAGATATCAATCTTAAATCAGTAGAAGATGATAAATTATTGGAAGGGTATAATTTTCGTTGTTGTAGACTTGTAGATCTTTATTGTCTAAATATAATTTCCTTAACCTCCGTCTCTCTTTGTAGTCATTTTGAAGAAGTCTCGGGTCAAAAACTGTAATATTATAAATAAATAAAAAACAGATAATTAACATATAAACATTCTCCAATTAATAAATAAAATTTTTCTTATAAATAGTATCCTACTTTAAACATTTATTAAAGTTTTACCTCCATATTCAATGGACGCCTCTGTTGTAACATTGACCATGTCATGCGGAATGGATAATGAACCAGAAGTAGATGTTATAACATCTATTGATTGCGATGTACCTTTTTGCATGCTATAACATTTACCATCGATGTATAATTTTCTCAGTTTACGCCTCTCCTTACTCTCATCTTGAGTAAGTTTAGGGATGAAAACTTACAAACAATGATTAAATATAAAACACATATAAGCTACATCAAATATTAATGGTACGGGTTAAATTGAAAATGTAAATATTATTAAGATAAAAACTTAAATAATACCGTTTGAAATGTTTCCCAAAGGTGTTCGATGCTGGACATCTGAGATAATAGGAAATACATGTGTATAAATACAATTAAAGTATTCGATATGCAAAGAACTCTCTCATTGTACAATTTGATGTATAAATACAATTAAAGTATTAGAAAATAGGTAACTCTAATGTCTAATACAATGGCATGTTATTTGACAAAGGAGTAACAGAAATGAAGTTGTATTGCAGTTTGCTAGCATATTACAATCTGCAGTAGTTTGAACGACGACATAAAAAATGGATTGGGAATGGACCAGAACTGATACGTTTCTTTCTTTCCGGCTCGGAAAATGATTTGTAAGTTCTTAACTTATATATGTATTAGTAAAATTTATAATTTATAGCACGTGGTTAATTAGATGCGTATAAATAACATTTATAACAAAAGTATCTGTGAACAGTGACCGTATTAGCGAAAAAAGGTTAAGATATTCAGCTATTACGGACAAAAGGTTTAGATATTTAACTGTTTAGGACGCGTTCGTGGTCACATTATTATTATCAATTCATCTAACTTTAAAACTATTACATGAAAGTACGTTCCTTTGAGAGTTATATTGTGTGTACAAGTATTACCTGAAGATACATTCCTGAGAGCGTTAGAATGTGTTCGTAGGGACTGAGATTTCCGAGAACCCAAATACATTTTTCGTTGTCTTCGTCTCTCTTTCGCTTCCTTATTGGTATCAGGATTGCGAACTAAAAAAAATTAAAATTACAAATTACAAAGTATAAATAAAAACCAAACAACTATAACAGCACGTTAAAACATTATGCATATATGTGTGGATTATATGTATACCATTAGTAATGTCTGAAAATGGAATCCTTGATATGCAACCTGCAACATCAATAATAAAAGCATAAAAAAAGTAGTATATTTAAATGGTTTGAGCCATGTATCTAACTAATAATCAATATATTGAAAGATAAAGAAAATGCTACCACTTGAATTGTTTATATTGCAAGCCGAAAGACGAAGACTCAATCTTTGATCTTTTCGACATGACTATAATTGTAAAATGGTAGATGAAAAATTAAATAACATGATATAAAATGAAGACTTTATTTCGATAAATTTATGAAATGGCACTTACGGTTTGCAATGTTCTCATTCTGTACATCTTTTAATGAAGAAGAAAAAATTTCATTTTTTTATCTTTTTGACATCACCGGAAATGTGATTAAAGTTACTGCAATAAGAAGAAGAAGATCCAATTCTTAAATGTATAAACCTGAAGTAAACCAACAAACATGAGGCTTATATAGGAAAAGAAATACGACTCTTCGTTCCAATATAAACAGTGGTTTACATATTTTTGGAATCAATTTGATACTGTATCAAATGCTTCGATATTAATCCAAATATGATTGTTTTTTATATTTTTTCAATCATCAAAAACTTACCAATAATATAGATATTTGAATTTCAAATTTTGAATTCTTAAATATCTAAGAATTTGATTTAGTAAATAAATGATCATAATCACTAATATGAAACTGTGGTACCCACGGGTTATAACCTATTACTAAAATATTGGTTTATTTTAGGATACAGTTATAATTTATTTAAAAAATTATTCAAACTATTACTAAAAATATGAGATTGATAATTACAATTGTGTGAAACCATATATATTTTCATACTTTCCAAGTATACGTTTTGTATTTTTGGTATGTTATCAATTACAATAATCAAATCACGGATAAATATTATAGCTGATATTATTACATTTCGAATAACATGTTTTTTTACATACAAATGTTATAATACGTGTATTATAAATCGTAAAAATAACTTTTTTTTAAAACGTGGGAAGGAAAGAATCTTTGATAATTTTGTAAAAGTTTAATACAGTTCAAATATATCGAACAACTAATATCATATATATCCAATGTAGATAAAAAATAGGTAAATAATAACATCAAATAACATTGCATTTTAACATTTCATTGAAAGCTTAAAAAAGTATATATAAATAAGTAAAAGAATGCCATGTAACATAAAACAATGAACGGGTCATTTTGTAATACAATCGCATGGAATAGATGATCGAATATTAAAACCAAGAAGATGTGCTTCCGGAATTTTAGGCTCAAAAATGATGTTAGTCAAATCCGTTGATCTCAAAATGTTTCCTGCAAGTTATATTATAGACTTTTAAACAAATAATTGGGTAAACTTAAATGTTATTAAACAAAATAAATAAAACTAAAACACTTACTGGTGCTCCAGTAAACCAACTTGACCCGAGCAACGTATATTATAGACTTTTTTTCTATATTCATTCGAGTTGAAACATATCCAAATCTTCTCATGTCATACAATTCCATTTCAATAACATGTCCCCTGCTAGATTTTAATTTATTCTTAAAAAGTAACTTTTAGATAATGTATAGTCACCAAAGAGTTGACTTACGTGAAATCTTGTAGGAATAACCTAAACATATATTTCTCTTTGTCTCTTTCGCCACATATTATTCTTCCAAAAACATCTATAAAAGGTACAACTATTAACATAAGTATTCAAATAAATGAAAATAATATATTATAATAAATAATAGATAACAACTATAATTAAACTTTAAACAATAACATGTAATCAATCAAGGTTAAAAGAAATTAAACTTACCAACAATATACTTTTCACGTCTTCTGTCATGAGCTAATGTTTTAATGCATGGTGTCAACGGGTACAAAAAAAAAAACCTTTAGGAGGATAAACTAAAAAAGGTGTTACTTTTGAAAATTCATTAAATACGATCTTTTTGTTTGTTGAAACAATGATGTAGCCTTCATATCTTGGATACTCATGATACATGAGATTTTCGATTTTGAATTGAGACAGAGAATATACACCACCAACCATCTTACTAAATGGGTATAAGTTAGTCAAATTAATAGGCACAATTGCTGCAATCTTCTGCCTCTAAAAAAAGTCATGCAAACCGAATTTCAATTAAGTAAACTTAAACGAAATGTATAATTCGAAACTTTAGTAAACATGTTATGAAGTTACCTGTTGGTCGAGTAGAACAACAATCAATCTGTCTAAGTCTTTGTCATGCCATACAAATTCAAAGCTAACAAAGATAATAGAATACCAAACACCATCTTCTTTCAAATCAGAAAACAAATCAACGGATTCCACTTTTGCCGTTTCCTTCATTTAGAAAAGACTTACTTTAAAAAAAAAAACATACAATATCATAACAAAGCAATAATTCATGGAAAATGTTATCAACAAAACGAATGACATACATACCAAAATGCAAAAAGGAACATCTCTTATTAACATAATAGCAACCACACAAAAGGATAAAATCACGAAAGTCTAACACGGGAACCATTAATAGGTTTACGAACAAACGAAAAAACACACCACGAAAACATAAAAACCAATGAGATGTTCAAAACATTCGTAGTTGCGACAAACTACTTCTCAACCTTGGGAATCAGTAATCCAACTGTGACACCATCATCATCCACAACCTCCTTGCCAGCTTTACTGTAACATCCGAAAATTTTAAAAGTAACAACTCTTATGATTTATAGTCCACTAGGAAACCCTAATTAAGACACCTAAGTAATTCTGTACAAACCCTAAGATTTTCAGAATTTTCAGAATCAGGATTAGGGCCCCTAAAACTCAGGGGGGGTATTCCCTACATGACGATTATCCTAAATTACGTGCTATCCAAGTTGAAATTTCAGAATGTGTCGAGTCACCTAGCCTAGTCCCACACGTGGCAACAATATAAGCCTTAAGTGTACCTTACGGACCGTAAGGTTATCAAGCTTACGGTCCGTAAGCATCCATACGGACCTCAACGTTGGGAGTGTTACGGTCCGTAAGCAACTCAATTTTCGTGTATAAATAGCAGACCTTGGCACTCGATTCTGGGCACAAAAACTTCGATCAAACTCCAAAATTTCGCTGAGATTCCGTCCGATTACTCTCCAAACACACACGAAACACTAATTAAGTATAGCAGGGTGCTGCAGAACAGGGTATTAACTCAATCGCTGCTACGATTCATTGTCCGATTGATTCAAATATCTAATGAATGTTTAAGTGCCGCCCACATTAGGGTTATACTTTATCGTTCGTCATTAATTTGACGGATTGTCGTTAATTCGATAGGTAAAGTATTATACTTTATCGTTCGTTGTTAATTCAACGGATCATCGTTAATTCGATGGGTAAAGTATTATACCTTGTCGTTCGTTGTTAATTCAACGGATCATCGTTAATTCGATGGGCAAAGTATTGCATTTTGTCATTCATTGTGAGAATTTGATCTCGTGAGATATCGTAAATGCTGTATTAAGTTAAATACCTAGTTTGTGAGCAAATTAGGTTAAGAAGATAATCAATAGGATAAACTCTGCTCGTATAAACCTACAATTGAAAACAAGCTAGCATCACCTGGAGATTTTAAGGTACGGATAGCTTCTTTTCTTTCGATTTATGTCCTTTTTTATATAAGTTATCAGTTCAGTACGGATAGCTTCTTTTCTTTCGATTTATGTCCTTTTTGATATAAGTTATCAGTTCAGTACGGATAGCCTCCTTTCTTTCGATTTACGTCATATCATTCTTGATTTGAAATTTCGTATTAAGATTTAGTTAAGAAATAAGTTATAAGTTCCGTACGTATAGAATCCTTTCAATTTATGTCCGTTGGGTACGGATAGACTCTTGTCTTTTGATTTGTGTCAATTAATATCAGTATAAGTTCAGTACGGATAGACTCCTTTCTTTCGATTTGCGTCATATCATTCTGATTTTAAAGTCCGTATTAAGATCTAAGTTATAAGTTATAAGTTCAGTACGGATAGGTTCCTTCCTTTCGATTTATGTTGTTTTTATAAAAGATTCCTTATTTCGATTTATGTCAATTGAGTATAAGAATTCCGTATTAAGATTAAGTCATGATTTTAAGTTCCGTATTAGGATTAAGTTATGAATTCCGTACGAATAGGTTCCTTTCTTTCAATTTACTTCATTTGATACAAGTATATCATTTCTGATTTTAAAGTCCGTATTAAGATCTAAGTATAAGTTATAAATTCCGTACGGGTAGATTCCTTTCTTTCGAGTTCTGTCAATTCTGATATATAGTACGGGTTCCTTTCTTTCGATTTCTGTCAATTCTGATATATCGTACGGGTAGGTTCCTTTCTTTCGATTTCTGTCAATTCTGATATATCGTACGGGTAGATTCCTTTCTTTCGATTTCTGTCAATTCTGATATGTCATACGGGTAGATTCCTTTCATTCGATTTCTGCCAATTCTGAATTCCGTATTAAGATTTAGTAAGTTATACATTCCTTACTCATAGAATCCTTTCTTTTGATTTATGTCAGTTAGGTACATATAGAATCCTTTCGATTTATGTCCGTTGGATAGAATCCTTTAGTTCGGTTTATGTCGTTTTGATCCAAGTATATTATTCCTGATTTTAGATTTCCGTATTAAGATTAAGTTCTGAAATAAGTTATAAGTTTCATACGAATAGATCCGTATTAAGATTTAGTTTCGTACAAATAGATTCCGTATTAAGATTAAGTTATGAAATAAGTTATAAGTTCTGTACAGATAGATTCCTTTCTTTAGATTTATGTCCGTTGAGTACGGATAAAATCCTTTCTTTTGATTTATGTCAATTGAATACAAGTTCCGTATTAAGATTAAGTTAGGAAATAAGTTCCAAACATTCTGAAAAGGTTTTGTTTTACTTTATACGAGTTTCATTTTCAACTCTAGTGGTTCCTTATTAACGAGTCAAGGTTTTATCTTGTTCGTTTAATAAACCACATTTTGGGGACGAAATTGTCAAGATAGGATTGATAACCATACCTTGATGACTGGTTCCACTCTTATATTTTCCATCTCGCCAAAGATTCGTATTTTACAAAGTTACAAGTTAAATATCTTAAGACTTATAAGTTATAAGTAAAAAAGTTACAAGTTTAATATGATATATAAGTATTATGTTACTCAAGTCAAATTGTTTTAAATTACTATGTCTTGTTTTTAAAACTCCTCACGTCTTTGATTATTGATTCATTTGACAGTCCGTTGAATTCCTTGATTTTAGTTTTCATGTCATGCGATAGTTTTTCTGTTAAGTTGTACTCATTATCGCATGTTCCAATATATGTTCCGTTCTGTTCTGAATATAAGTTTATAAGTTCTGTTTTGTTATGAAAATAAGTTCTGTTCTGTTCTGAAAATAAGTTTTATAAGTTATGTGAATAAGACCATTTGTACTCTGTTACCCTGAGTATCGCTTCTCGTGGAGTGTCCCACGAGCATGTTGTTGCGGCATCAACAGCATGTGCTCCATCTGTGACGGAGAGATTAGTTCACAGCGTCCCTAGGTACAAGTGTGGTACAAAGCTACTAGGAGGCGTATGGATCGATCCTAGGATTTTAAGTTATAAGGAAATGGATAGAGGGTATGCCAACTCACCATTTCATGTGATAAGTATGCAGGAGTAGCTACCTGTATATTGTCACATTTTCAGTTTGCTCATGGGTATATCCGTAAGATATGATTATGATTATGTTTATGCATCGTAACGTTTTCAGAAAAAGTTAACTCCGGATATTAAATAAAATAAGCTTTTATCTTCCGTTATCCGCACACTGGGCAAAACTTTTCGAAATTTTGCTCAGACGTACGTTTTTCTTTGTTGTGTTTTCTTCTTTACGTCAGGTTATCAGGACAATCTGGGACAGGGGATATGGAAGAGTGCTCGAGTGTTTGGACAAGACAGTAGAAATAATTGTAATGGATTAGATATCCTTTATTAAGTTGTAAAGCCTTGTAATACATTTAAGTATAAAAGGGAATTATGTTTTTGATCTGACTACCGTTATTGTGACACGCCGGACCGTTCCGGGACGGGGTGTTACATTTACGTGGTTTTGTAGACGACTGCGAAGAGATCACATCAGCATCGTACATGCTGTCCAAATTCCGCTTCAGTTCGTTTTCCATGACACGAAGTAAGGTACCGTTGCCATCTTCATAGGGTGTTGTAAACATGCCTTTAGTAAAATTAGACACAGGTGTCTCATCGGCTTTGGTACGGGAGATAGAATCCTTAAAAAAGGGAAAACAAATAACGATTAAAACCCCCAAAAAAAAAGTGAACCATTTTTAATGAACAACCCGATACAAATTGCACACATTAACAGAAACCTCATCTGCTGCTTTCATGTCAGAGCTAACAACATTCACACGCTCCTCGTCAAGAGACTGAAATATGAAATATAAAAGTTATATTATTGGTTAGAAGTATATAACATATAACTAAATACCAGTGCATAGGTTTTCAAGTACCTGAATGACATCAAAAATCTTATCTAGTTCGGCAATCACGGTTGGATTGTCAGTTAATTTCGAAACAGAGTAACCATCCGATTTGTTTTGTATGTTAAAAGAACCTATGGCTATCTTGAATGCAAACTTCCTGTTGAGTAGAGCATTGAGTTCAGGCGGAAAATTCCCTTCGTTAGCTAACTGGCGAGTCATATACAAAAAATAATAATTTTGTCAAAAAGCGATGTAATGTTAACTAACTAATAATAATCCACAGCTGTAAAACAAAACAACTAATTATAACGTACATCAAGGTTCTTATCCAACAGCTGACTCGCGTTAACCATCAACAGCTTAAGCACCTCACGCTCAAATAGGGTGAGCGTCACAATCCCTGTACAATCCTGAACCCGTATCGGAACCCTGATCCTGAAACATATTAATGATATGTTATACAACAATAATGTAACGCATAAACATGTAAAATACCAATTAATATCTAAAGTAATAGTACCTCGGAACGGAGTAAACAGTCTTACTGTTACAGCCATCGTCCTTACACTCCAGAACCACAACATCCTCAAAACCATCGGAACCATCTTGCTTTTCTTTTGAAATTGTTTTTGTGGTGACCTTTCGATTACAATTTCTGCAAGCATTGTAAAACCAAGAATCCTCGGAAGCAAAACTCTTGATAGTTCCAACAATAATTAAAAACTTTTTCTGTACAGAAGATATTAGAAATCACGTTTTAATGATATGACAATTAAAGAAACATGGTAAAAGTAAGACTTTTAGTACCTCCGAAATTTGATTTAAAGCTCCAATAGTACTGAACTGAAAATCTGAAACATACTCTTCAGTAGGAGACTTGATTCTAGAGGAACTCAATCCAGAAAAGCTGGAAGACGTTTCAGGGGTAATGTTTGAAAGGAACCTAAAAAAATATTTAATTGAACGTTATTTGCAAAGCAAGCAAAAAAGACCGGATATGGTGACGTTAAAACATACCTCTTCTTAAAAGTTATTATGTCATCAATTTCAGCGTTGATCAACACGCGAGTGACAGTGTAGAGATTTGAAACATAAAGATACCCTATTAGTGTCCACAAAATTCTCAAATTAATATAGATGGACAATTGTTAACAACAGATTGTGTAATTAAAAAAAATTATCATATATATGTAGGCGTATACCTCCCCAGAACCTGTATTTTCCGAATTGAACAATTACAACCACATTTTTTTCATCTTGATTGTCCCTTTCAAAATCCAATATCTGTTCAGCATAAGCATCCCAAAGAGTAACATATATTTGCTTCCCTCTATGAAACAAAATAACAAAAACAATAAAATTAGCATAGGAGTGATTGATTTACATATCGTTATTAGACAAAAAAAAAGGATTAACATACTCTAAATCCTGAAGCATGAATGTTAGCTTCTTTTCTTGTTTCCCGTCTTTGGTATCCTCTTTTAGATCATAAGGAAAACTCTTAACGACAAAACCAATTACGTCTACAAATAAAACAATATTAACATAAAATTATTTGTAAGATCATATAAATTACATTGCGGTAGAATATATTAAAAATAGAGAGTCAAGATACCAATAGGACTTTTAAAGGACTTGTTGTCGTCATTCGGGTCTTCTACAACAGAACGAAAAGGAGAAAAGTCGAATCCCAACTCAGTACCAACAGGTTCATCACAAACCAAAACTATTGCGTTGGTGTTTAGATTAATCTTCGTCGGAATATGAACATACTTCACTTTCTGTCGATTCTCGCCTAATGAAGGATTACGGATGAACAAACATTGCTTCTCCTTTAACAAATGTTCATACTCTCTTGCAGTTTTGGCTAAGACAAAGGCTTGCATTTTCGTCCCCTAATATATAAAATAATTACAAAATTTATACCAGAGAAAGAACGTAAAACATATGTATATGAAGTATCATTAAAAATGATTTTATGTACACTTACTTCTTCATCCATTAAAATCATATCATAGCAGTAAACCTTTCGCGGATCATTGAACGCTGCTCGACTCCATAGTCTGACAATGCGAACCTTGATGGTATAGTCATCCTGGTTGAGATTCAAATTTTTCAGCGACGTGATGGCTGGTTGTTCCATTCTACATAGCATGCAAAAAAAGAATAAATTAAATGGACATAAAAAATAAGATAAACAAAAAGAACATTTAAAATACTACATTGAAATCAATATCAAATAACGTATTGAAACTCAAAGCAAATTCATACATTCGGATGAGTGAACGATGATGTTTCTTAGAATGAAGAAGCGAAGTTGTGAATGAAACTGTATTTCGAAATTGGTATTTATGCTAGTATATTATTTTTGGTCATTATTTTTCCCTTAAATATATAAATCAGTAAAAATTTGTACAATCATTTAAGTAGTTGAATTGCGAAGTATATTCAATCAAACTTTTATTTTAAAATAAAATTACAATCATTACCATATTTCAATTTCCATTTTCAATTCCGAAAATTTTAAAAATATTTTGATTTCGAACCAAATTTCAAATTTAAGAGTATTAATCTAAGAAAGTATATAATCGATTCAATCAAACTTTTAATTTATAATAAATTTACAATCATTACCATATTTCAATCATTACCATATTTCAATTTCAATTTTCATATACGCAAATTTTAAAAAGATTATTATTTCAACTTTATGAGTATTTATATATAAAAAGTATATAATCGATTAAAATTACTTAAAACTTGAATTTAGTCATTTATATTAATTAATAAACAAATCATAAGCATAATCATAGTTAACAAATTAAAATTAAAAAATATATGAAAGATTCCATTTTAAGTATCTACATTCTATACCAAAACTAATTAAAAACGAAAATTTATAAAAAGAAATAATATATTTGGTCCAATGTATGTGTTTACATGGCTTACAATTGTATCTACGTCCAATATATTTATGAACAAAACATTTAGTTGACCATATGTTGTCTACATTAAAGAATACGTGAGACCCATACAAAGTTATATACATTTTTACACAGTATACTTTGTGTATTTTTTTTAATTTCATTTATTGAAGATAATGTGATTAAACTTACCTGCTCGTGCCATCCAAGATAGGTTTTAAACTCCCACTTCGGTAACTTTCATTGAAGTGTAACAATTCAAAAAAAAAAAAGATCAGTCAAAGCGTAAAAACCGACTCGGCAATCTACTCATTTTGTTTAAACTATTAGTGGCAAGGCATAACACATAAAACAATAAAAGATCAGTCCAATATAGCTTTTAACATACTCATTTTAAGCTTTTTTAGTCAAGTGTACCAATGACCTGAAAATCAATACTTAAAGCGCCTAGTTATAAATATGGGGATTTGGACCCGTTTATATGTGTTTTATATTGAATGGACAGTATAAGGCAAGCTGGTATATAGCCGCTTGAAATGTGCTCTTAATGGTTGTTTCGTAAAGCGGCTTGTAATGAAAGAATCAAATTATTGTAGTAATAGTCTGGATTTTAAACTTTTAGCAAAGTAATAACCTATTATCTTACTCCGGTGGCTGCTGGAGGTACTGTACAAACCTACCACGAGGAATAAGTATATATATATATATAATTACATACAAATGAAACATTTTCATGTTATGGAATAAGAACTAAGCCATATATATAAAACTATTTATTTATAAAAACAAAATAGCCAAATTGGCATAAAAGGTGTTCAAATCAATGGAATGCCTACAAAAGTTGGCTGTTATAGCATTACTCAACCGAAACACCTGGCCAATCCCCAAGGTAAAGAGGCTGTAGAATAAATTTATCCACAATTCTTTAAAAGCATAAAGAGAAACTTTTTGACCCAAACCTACTTCAGGGAAAAAAAACAGTTAGACTAATTAACATAAAAACTAAAGAGGAGCTTTAACAGCAGGCTTTTTGGCTTCCAATTGATCAAGTAGACTCGATGCATCAATGTGTAGCCATGTAAGAGAAAGCAAACATCAATTTATAGACTAACGATTCATTACTCTCTTCTAGATAGCCTATACCTAAGAAAATAAGCATCACCTAGCTACCAGACCATCCCAAATTCCATTCCAAACCACCAAATTCAACATAGTTCAAATTAAAATCACATCTCAATCCCCCATATTGCTAATTTAATCATCAATAACATGTTACTTCCATCCAAAAAGCGTTTAACCCCAAATACTGATCTTTCATTACAAATTTGCATCCAACACACCAAAACTTACAGTTTGCAGCATCATTACATCAATATACAACCATTAACTTGTATAAAAAATTAGATAAACCAAACACAAACATCACTCTCCTAAAAATAAACATCCCTGGTATATCTATATATATATCTAGGTTAATCTAACCCTAAAGACGACCTAATTTCACTTCACATCCATATCAGATCTCAAAATACTACAGTTCACATTTCGATCCACAAAAACATTAAACAAAACCTAGGGTTTCTGAAATCAGAAAAAATGTACCGACGGCTGTTATTCCCTTGCCGACCTGGTACATGCCCCAATAGATAGAGCCAAAAGCAGCGAGGAATATGGTGACGGCACTGAATCCGGTGAGCATAGCATACCGGAGCGAAAACACCAGGAGGGGTACCGTGTTGGAGGAGATGCATGTCTTTGACGCTCGCCATACGGGGTTTGTTCTAATCGTTGCCTCAGTCATCGTTGATGTTAGTGAGCAGATTTTAGGGCTAATTTGTGCTAAATTGTTAAACTGGATTTGGAGGATGTGTAGACAGAGAAGGCTAAATAATAAATGGAGTGAAATAGCTTGATAGAGAAGATAGGTGTTGAGAGGAAAAGAAGCCGTGTATTGAGGAGCGGGTGAACAAACACAAAAGAGGCATAAGGGTTTTTGTTTTACCGCTCATTTTTTATATATTATATGTGTAAATTTATTCGATATATATAACGCATTGAACAGTGAGTTATATAAACACTATATTATTTGTAAACAATAATCAGCAATCTTAATTCTTAATATGAGAATATATCAATTTAATTTTATCCTTAAAAGTAGTTTCTATATCGTTTTTGATCTATGATACATGTAGTGGGAATAAAAACTACTAAAAACATAAATTAAACTTTAAAGACATGGCATATAGTGGTTAAAGTAACAGTTAAGATATGAAAATTATATAAAAACTTGAAATTCAAAACCAAAACCAATGTTAAAACCAAAAAACTTGAAAGGCAAAAAACATGCCGTAATTGTCATATAACTAATTGGTACGCCTAACGTAAGGTACAACCCTCTCAACACTCAAAACCTGCTCATTTTCATCAAAAGAATAGTGAACCTGGTCACGGACCTTAATTCGAGCGGCTTTCATGAACTTCTTCCAAGAGGTTACAGCGTATCGAAAACCAGTCTTGCCTCTTCTTTCACGTCTGGTACCGTTGGTAATCTGCAGTGGCGGATCCAGATGCAAAAATCTTACGGTCAAATCTTTTAAACCTTCATGAAGTTTAGCCATGCGTGAAACAGGATCAGGAATCCTCTGTATTGTTGTAAAAATAAAAGAAGAATGTTTATTAAGTAAAAAATTGAGAACACTTGTTTTTTAGCAGTCTGTAAAATGATTTTCAAACTTACAAAATAATCTTCACCAGCCATATGAACAAACCGACGAACACCACCATGTATTTGTTCATCAATTTCATTTTCAGCATCAACAGGTGCAACTTCAGCCTGCAAATTAAATATATAACATGTATTAAATTAGCATTTATAAAATATATAAATAAGTAACAATATGTAATTTACCTCATCAACATCTACGTCAGGATAATTGATTTCAACACCGTTTTTTCCAAAAACTTTTAAATAGAAAAAATTACCAAAACCTTTTGTAAATAACAAAAAACAACCAACCTCCAACTGAAACAGACTAACAATTACGTCCATACCAACGGTAAAACCGACTTTACCGTCAGACGTTTCAATGGAAACGTTAAACGTTTTGTTGTCTATCATTACAGTAGAGGTTACATCATTTGAGGAATAATCGTAACTTTTTGGCAAAATACATTGAGGAATGACCTGTAGGATGATAAAAAAAAAGAAAAAAAGAATACTATTAATATAACTAAAGTAATAATTCAATACATTAGGAAAAAAAATATCTGAGTTTATCTTACATAAAAATTAGATGATGGAGGGAGCATATATGTCCAGAAAGAGCCACGACTAACCCCATCAACGAAATATGTTAATTTAAACGTAGTAGGATCTACAGGATTAAATACTACCAAACATCCTTTGGTTAGTCCCAAGTGTTCTACAACTTTGGACCAACCATGAAAAAAAAATAACTTCCCTTTAGAAGCGCTTAAAAAAACATTAAAGTCCATTCCATCTTCAGTGTGTATCATAACATTAGTAGGGCCTTTATCAACACCCCATAGTTTGGACGCAGCGTCATCTGGAATGGACTAATAAAACAATGAAATGGAAAATGAATTACAATTATAATCAAAAGATTTAAACAATACAATAATTATAAACTGTATTTAATAAGAAGAGAAACAAAAGAACACAAATAACTCAAGTAATAATTTTTCATTTACCAGAATAAGTTGGTCTGCTCGATTCATTACCCTACAGAACCAGGGTCCTCTGTAACTGATTTAAAAAATACAATGTTAATAAACTTTAACATGTTAAGGTTATTGTTACAAAAAATCAAAACCATGAAAAAAAACACAGATTATACAAAAATGACATGTTACATAAACAAAAAAAATGAACACAAAATACCTTGATGAACTTTCACCCATAGTAAATATCTACAAAAACAGGGTACATAAACAAACGACATCAGATAAATTATTATGCAATCAACATAATTAACAAACAAAGGAATCGAATTATGCAATCACACACAAAATTCATGAAAAAAATAATATGAAAGCAGCTATCTATCATAAACATAATGTGCAAAGCAAGTTATGTCAACTGATAATGATTTATGTACTTATGATAATACATGAAAATAAATATGTGTATACACATTTTAGAGCAACAAATAACAAAATCGTGAAACCAAATGATTTACACTCATAATTAACAAAATTTAAAACTCCTTAAATTATAAAATCATATTATCCTATCAGGAAATACAACAAAATTGACATAAAAAATTGATAGATTACATAAACATGAGAAATACAAAAAAAAAAAAAAAACTGTATTTCGAAATTGGTATTTATGAAAGAACATTTAAAATACTACATTGAAATAAATATCAAATAACGTATTGAAACTCAAAGCAAATTCATACATTCGGATGAGTGAACGATGATGTTTCTTAGAATGAAGAAGCGAAGTTGTGAATGAAACTGTATTTCGAAATTGGTATTTATGCTAGTATATTATTTTTGGTCATTAGTTTTCCCTTAAATATATAAATCAGAAAAAATTTGTACAATCATTTAAGTAGTTGAATTGCGAAGTATATTCAATCAAACTTTTATTTTAAAATAAAATTACAATCATTACCATATTTCAATTTCCATTTTCAATTTCCATTTTCAATTCCGAAAATTTTAAAAATATTTTGATTTCGAACCAAATTTCAAATTTAAGAGTATTAATCTAAGAAAGTATATAATCTATTCAAATTACTTAAAACTTGAATTACGAAGTATATTCAATCAAACTTTTAATTTATAATAAATTTACAATCATTAC
The DNA here is from genome assembly GCA_030545235.1 of Helianthus tuberosus. Lineage (NCBI taxonomy): Eukaryota > Viridiplantae > Streptophyta > Magnoliopsida > Asterales > Asteraceae > Helianthus > Helianthus tuberosus. Next base: position 49,607,242 of record CM060396.1, on the reverse strand, counting down.
CATATTTCAATCATTACCATATTTCACTTTCAATTTTCATATACGCAAATTTTAAAAAGATTATGATTTCAACTTTATGAGTATTTATATATAAAAAGTATATAATCGATTAAAATTACTTAAAACTTGAATTTAGTCATTTATATTAATTAATAAACAAATCATAAGCATAATCATAGTTAACAAATTAAAATTAAAAAATATATGAAAGATTCCATTTTAAGTATCTACATTCTATACCAAAACTAATTAAAAACGAAAATTTATAAAAAGAAATAATATATTTGGTCCAATGTATGTGTTTACATGGCTTACAATTGTATCTACGTCCAATATATTTATGAACAAAATATTTAGTTGACCATATGTTGTCTACATTAAAGAAGACGTGAGACCCATACAAAGTTATATACATTTTTACACAGTATACTTTGTGTATTTTTTTTAATTTCATTTATTGAAGATAATGTAATTAAGGTTGAATTAGTAAAATGGGTTAACAAATTTTAATGTAATTTACATTGGCAGGATCGTGAATACGGACTGAGAAGAAGAATAAAGCGAATATGGTTGTGGTAATGATGGATTCCAGTGATTGTTGAACAACATCATAAAAAGTTATATTGTTGGTTAGAATTATATAACATATAACTAAATACCAGTGCATAGGTTTTCAAGTACCTGAATGACATCAAAAATCTTATCTAGTTCGGCAATCACGGTTGGATTGTCAGTTAATTTCGAAACAGAGTAACCATCCGATTTGTTTTGTGTTAAAAGAAACTATGGCTATCTTGAATGCAAACTTCCTGTTGAGTAGAGCATTGAGTTCAGGCGGAAAATTCCCTTCGTTAGCTAACTGGCGAGTCATATACAAAAAATAATAATTTTGTCAAAAAGCGATGTAATGTTAACTAACTAATAATAATCCATAACTGTAAAACAAAACAACTAATTATAACGTACATCAAGGTTCTTATCCAACAGCTGACCCGCGTTAACCTTCAACAGCTTAAGCACCTCACGCTCAAATAGGGTGAGCGTCACAATCCCTGTACAATCCTGAACCCGTATCGGAACCCTGATCCTGAAACATATTAATGATATGTTATACAACAATAATGTAACGCATAAACATGTAAAATACCAATTAATATCTAAAGTAATAGTACCTCGGAACGGAGTAAACAGTCTTACTGTTACAGCCATCGTCCTTACACTCCAGAACCACAACATCCTCAAAACCATCGGAACCATCTTGCTTTTCTTTTGAAATTGTTTTTGTGGTGACCTTTCGATTACAATTTCTGCAAGCATTGTAAAACCAAGAATCCTCGGAACAAAACTCTTGATAGTTCCAACCATAATTACAAACTTTTTATGTACAGAAGATATTAGAAATCACGTTTTAATGATAGTCCCACTTCGGAAACTTTCATTGAAGTGTAACAATTCAAAAAAAAAAAAAAGATCAGTCAAAGCGTAAAAACCGACTCGCCAATCTACTCATTTTGTTTAAACTATTAGTGGCAAGGCATAACACATAAAACAATACAAGATCAGTCCAATATAGCTTTTAACATACTCATTTTAAGCTTTTTTAGTCAAGTGTACCAATGACCTGAAAATCAATACTTAAAGCGCCTAGTTATATATATGGGGATTTGGACCCGTTTATATGTGTTTTATATTGAATGGACAGTATAAGGCAAGCTGGTATATAGCCACCTGAAATGTGCTCTTAATGGTTGTTTCGTAAAGCGGCTTGTAATGAAAGAATCAAATTATTGTAGTAATAGTCTGGCTTTTAAACTTTTAGCAAAGTAATAACCTATTATCTTACTCTGGTGGCTGCTGGAGGTACTGTACAAACCTACCACGAGGAATAAGTATATATATATATATAATTACATACAAATGAAACATTTTCATGTTATGGAATAAGAACTAAGCCATATATATAAAACTATTTATTTATAAAAACAAAATAGCCAAATTGGCATAAAAGGTGTTCAAATCAATGGAATGTCTACAAAAGTTGGCTGTTATAGCATTACTCAACCGAAACACCTGGCCAATCCCCAAGGTAAAGAGGCTGTAGAATAAATTTATCCACAATTCTTTAAAAGCATAAAGAGAAACTTTTTGACCCAAACCTACTTCAGGGAAAAAAAAACAGTTAGACTAATTAACATAAAAACTAAAGAGGAGCTTTAACAGCAGGCTTTTTGGCTTCCAGCTGATCAAGTAGACTCGATGCATCAATGTGTAGCCATGTAAGAGAAAGCAAACAACAATTTACAGACTAACGATTCATTACTCTCTTCTAGATAGCCTATACCTAAGAAAATAAGCATCACCTAGCTACCAGACCATCCCAAATTCCATTCCAAACCACCAAATTCAACATAGTTCAAATTAAAATCACATCCCAATCCCCCATATTGCTAATTTAATCATCAATAACATGTTACTTCCATCCAAAAAGCGTTTAACCCCAAATACTGATCTTTCATTACAAATTTGCATCCAACACACCAAAACTTATAGTTTGCAGCATCATTACATCAATATACAACCATTAACTTGTATAAAAAATTAGATAATCCAAACACAAACGTCACTCTCCTAAAAATAAACATCCCTGGTATATCTATATATATATATATCTAGGTTAATCTAACCCTAAAGACGACCTAATTTCACTTCAAATCCATATCAGATCTCAAAATACTACATTTGACATTTCGATCAACAAAAACATTAAACAAAACCTAGGGTTTCTGAAATCAGAAAAAATGTACCGACGGATGTTATTCCCTTGCCGACCTGGTACATGCCCCAATAGATAGAGCCAAAAGCAGCGAGGAATATGGTGACGACACTGAATCCGGCGAGCATAGCATACCGGAGCGAAAACACCAGGAGGGGTACCGTCTTGGAGGAGATGCATGTCTTTGAGAGGAAATAGCTTGATAGAGAAGATAGGTGTTGAGAGGAAAAGAAGCTGTGTATTGAGGAGTGGGCGAACAAACACAAAAGAGGCATAAGGGTTTTTTGTTTTACCGCTCATTTTATTCCATTAAGGAGTATTAAGTTGCCAGGTGGCAATTAGTGGATTAAATTTATGCCGAGTGGCACCAAAATGTATTGTTTTAATATACATTATAGATTTCTAAAGGAATTTAAGTGTAATAACTGCAAAATTGAAGTTGTAGTCTAATTATTTTATGGTATTTATCATCAAAATAATACTGAGTTACTTTTTTTTCTATTTAATCACATAATTGGCATGTGTTCAGGGTCGGTTCTTAGAAGGCCTGTGTCAGGCAAGTTTTTCGGCCGTAGTGCTAATTTTTCGCATTTCGATCAAATTTTTTTATATATACTATGTTCGATCCGGGCATTTTTTAGTGCACGTGTCTTTCGGCCCTGGAACATTCAACGAGTAAGATCCGCCACTGCATGTATCTAAAAGATAATTAAGGTAGCCAAATTCATAAAAGAGTTATTAACGTTTAAAAAATGGGGGGGGGGGGGATTGGAGGAGAGAGAAACTATTGACTTGGATTGACTAGAATGCCCCTAGACAAACCCACGCACCTCCTTTTTTTCCCTTCAATTTCACTCATTTAATCTTAGCCATTGATTAAATAAATGGATGGTCAAGATTACTTCGTAGGCTTCCTATCCAAATAAACTTCATATTATATCCTAAATAAATGGATTAAATAAATGTATAGTTAATAATCAAATTTTGATAGCGCTAAAATTATCCCCATTCACAACCCAACCCAACCCAACCCAGCCCAACCCAACTTTTAATAAAAAATTAATTTATCTCTCTTCTACCTACACACCCCAACCCAACCCAACCTTTCACACTCATTAACAACCCAACCTAAACCATATTTTTATTAAATAAATATGCCTTAGGTTATAATTTATTCTATAAAATTTATTATAGCTAATAAAAATGTTTATATTTTTAAACTTTATTATTTTAAATATAAAAAGTTATTAAAAATAAAAAAGAAATTTTATCAAAAAAATCTAACAAAACAATAAAATGTTGACTTGTAGCAAATAAGATAATGTTAGATAAAAAAACAATTAAAACAATATATCAATTTTTATAAATTTTATATCTGCATGTTCACAAAAAAATAAACAAAAGTGTGATATACTGGAAAATATATTTTTTCAAACGATCTGGAAAATATTAAAAAGTTAAACAATCAATATATATAATATACTGGAAAATATATTTTTTCAAACGAACTCGGTTTTTAATAAAATTTATTTGGTAATGTTCACAAATTTATTTTAGGAAATACGGTGTATTTAGTTTTGTTATTAAGTTTAAATATTAAAAATTATTTGAGTAATTAAATTATTAGGGGAATTGATAGTTAGAAAATAAAATAAAAAAAAGAAAATTAGAAGATAGAACCAATCCAATTTTGACAAGTGGCAAAAGAGCATGGCCAACCTCTTGCAACCTTGGGTTGCTTGGCCAACCAGGTTGTGGAGAAAAATACAATTTTTCTTTTTCTTTAATTTATTTAGGCAACCTAGGTTGGGAGAAAGTCACCAATGGTGATAGTCTAAGGAGAACCACAATAACATACGTAAAAAATGAACACAGCATGACACCATGTAATTACTAATGAGTTAGATGAATCGTTTTGATATGTGTGTGATAAGAACCCAATGCAACAGTAGTGCAATAGGTTAGACCCAGTGTCGTATCTAGAAATTTTTTTCATGGGGGTGCGGAATATTTTTTTAAGATTTTAGGCCCCTAGGTATATAAACAAATCGGTTCATATCAGGTCGTTTTGGGTCGAGTCATGTAAAACAAAAGAACATCAAGCTAAAATTTATATGATCATCATATCAGGTCGGTTCGGGTCACGCCATAACTTCCCTACTCATGGTTCCTACTTCCTATCAAATATAAAACAACTCCATTGAAAACAACACTAAACACTTAAAGTTTTAAACAATCATCACCAAACTTCATAATTTTCAATTTTAATTTCAAGTCCTAGTTGTTAATTCCGTGTAACTGACCATTTAAACAAACTAAAATAACTAAATCACCCTACTAAAGTTTCAAACAACATCAAAACAACTAAAAATTTCAAACCTTTTGCAACTCTATTTCTCCTAAAAATCCAAATAAAACAAGCATAACAACTTAAATAATCGAAACATGCCCGATTGTGTGACGTTCCTGCTATTTGCGTGGGAACGGTGGCCGAATTTCACTTTTCTCCGGTGAAACCAAGAGAAATCCATCGCCTGTGGACTGCGGTTTGCGCGTGGGTCTGGGGATCACAGAGAGCGAGAGCCGAGAGAGAAGGGGAAAGAGCGGTGGGTTGGGTTATTTTATTTTTGTTCAAATTAGAATGGATTGTGCTTGGTAATTGGGTTATATATTCTTTATTGGGCTAAAGGAGTGAAGGTTAAGTGATTGTTAATTGAGTTAATTTAAAGTGGTTAATAATTATATAAAGGAATATTGGATTTTAATAATCCCAACTATTGTCATTGGCCGCTAACAGTCCTAACTTCAAAAATGACCACTGTCAGTCCCAACTATTGACATATTGGCCACCAATGGACCCTGACTAACAGAACCCTAATGCCATTAGTCTCTGATCGCCGAAAAACCGTTTTTGTCCAGAAAAATATTTCTAAAGGTCCGATCTAAGGTTACAGGGAGGTTTGGGACAAAAATGTTGAGTTTTCCGGCTAAAAAGTTGAGTTTTCCGGCGAAAAAGAAGTTTTCCAGCGACTTTAATAATTGAGGATTTTACTAGAAGAAGGTTACCAAAGGTCCATAATAAGGTTACAAAGAAGTTCGGGACGAAAATGTTGAGTTTTCCGACCAAAAATGAGTTTTCTGGCAAAAAAATGTTTTTCCCGGTGACCGGAGACTAACGGCTTTAAGGTTCTGTTAGTCAGGGTCTATTGGAGACCAATATGTTAAAAGTTAGGACTGCCAGTGGTTACTTTTAAAGTTAGACTGTTGGCGGCCAACAACGAATAGTTGGGATTATTAAAATCTAATATTCCTTATATAAATTAGAAATTTAGGTTTTATTTTAATAAAAATCATAGTTTACTTAATTTTTTTATAAATTCATAAGATTTTTTTCCTAAGGAGGCGGCCGAAAATTTTGAAGGGGCGCAGAAAAAAAAATTCCGAGGGGTGTGATCGGGATTTTTGCCAGAATTAACATTATATTTTTTTCAAAGGGTGGGTCCACCCCTCATTAGACCGATACTATCATTGACCTTTTGCCTTTGCAACTCCAGTTTTTCACTTAATTAAACATAAAGTACAGAAATCACTCTTATTCTTGATAGGTAAACTTGAAATAATTTGAGTTAAACATAAAGTACAAAAATCACTCTTATTCTTGATAGGTAAACTTGAAATAATTTGAGATGTAGTAATGAGATAGGTGTTAGAATATAAGTCAGGTGTCCGAACATAAGACTAAGACCAGGTCTAGATATGAGAATATTCTAAAAAATAATCATAGGTTTGAGAAGAGTAAAGTATTAGGTGATACCCACTAAATTACCCCATTTATCAAAGCCAAATTTATTAATATTAATATATTACATGTTAAAATAGCATATTAAGTGTGGTTGCATGTTATTTCAAGCTAATTATTAAGATTTGTCTAAGACTAGATTTCAAGTAATGACAACTCGACTCAAACTTTTTAACCACATAAGAAAATAAACATACCTGATATCTATGGGTATTCCATGAACCCGATGGGTAGTTAGTAATGGGTATATGGCTTGTATGAGACAAAGTTTATAATCGGATATGAGACTGGGATTGTCAATATCCGACTCATTTACCGTCCCAAATGTATATTGTCATTTGCTATGAAATTTCACGATGTTATACCAGACTTAAACAATAATGCAAACGAGTCTTCGAAATAGTCTCAGTGGTGATGTAGTCGTTTTTCGTCCTTCTAATCCACAATAGAAGTTGAAACATCAACCTGCCCTACCTGTTAAAAAGGTACCCTAAGGGGGGAAGGGGTGGTTATCACTCACCACCCATTTATCACTCACAACATCCAATCAATTTCCGTCATGTCATCAACCATTATTCCATCACTCACAACTTTTTTTAGTGGAAATGTCCATCACTCACAACACCCAACAATAAACCCTCACACCCCTCACATCCTTCCTTCCATCACGCGTCAATTTTATCACGGAAACAACAATTCACGCGTTGAAGTTTGTTGGTGGCAGTGGTTTGTTTGTTTGTTTGTTTCGCGCGTGGAAGAATATTATAACGTGCAAAAAAGCACCGCCTCGGGTGCCCTAATAGGTCGTCCAGAAATAGACCCAAACCTACTATACGAGGACTAGAATCAATATATGAGTCGTTTTACTCCTTTTTTCCCTGTATTTATGTCTAAATAACTCTTTTATTAGAAAACACTCCAACTTAACAAATTCTTTAGCCCTATTTAACCTGATAAACCACATAAACTAAAATTGTTTAAACAAGCAATCAAGTGGGTTTCGCATTTGTTATATTCGAAGACTTTTCAAACCATTATTTTAACACTTTGCAAACAGAAAAATAATAATATTATGAGCGAGCGAAGATGTTTTATCATGGGTTAAATGATAGTGGGCTGATTGTCTGATTTAGTGAAGGAAATAAACTAATTGGGCTGAAGCGGTTGTTTACTTTCTAACTCACGGCCCATGGTACTGTGAATTTGTGAGACTATTGAGGGGAACTCTTATTGGGGCTCTTAATGGTGCAGAATTTTTGTTGGTTTATCATTTAATGTTCAGACTGATTGTTTCGCAAGCAGATGTCTGAATGATTCAAACATTTGCCTCTGAATGGTTAAGCATTATACTTAGTCTGAATGGTTAAGACCTCTAATCTGAATTGGTCAGACATGTGTCTCTGAACGGTTAAGCATTATACTGGCTCTTAATAGTTCAGACATCTTACTGGTTTAGTACTTAATCGTTTGGTTCAGCTATTAACCATTCAGAAGTTGCCAAACCACCCCTAACTCTCATTTATTTCTTATAAGAATATTTAAGCAAATAAAATAAAAAATACATTAAGATGGCGAGAATATGTAATTAAATGCCACACTTATATTTGTACGTAGGCAAGATACTTATGTATTGCTAAGTACAATGAAGTTGACATACTATATTTTAGCAATCTAACCTACCTCTTTTCTATATCGTTATTTACTCCGAGACACAAACACTCAGCAGTATATGAAAATAAACATTATTTTATACATCACTAGGTTAGTTTATCGTATGTTACACGGGTTGAACAATTTAAATTATATAATAAATATTTTCTGCAAAAAAAAGACGAAGACATTTATATACCAGATTAACATAAATGAGTTAATATAAATGTAATGTTATATAATTAATAATAAAAAAATAATATTTTAAAAAATATATGCATTGCACGGTTGAATAATAATTGAATAAATTATAATGTAATTTGTTAACATATAGAATTGTCAAGATATGTATTTAAGAAAATGAACATTCATGTGACAATTATAAATTTTGTTAAGTTTATTTTTGAGTAAATTACAAGTTTTGTCTTTTATGTTTACACCAAATTTCATGTGTTATCCTTTAGCGCAAAAGTTGACAATTTTTGTACTTAATGTTTCAAAATCTTGCACGTTATGTCCTTTAGGGCAAACTCAGTTAGATTTTTTGATTAGATCTGGTCATGTACCTTGCACATGCGGGTATTCTCGTCATTTCAGCTTCTAGGGACTATTGACTAAATAACTCGTATTAAGAGACTATTTCTGTAAAAAATGAAAAAGTAAAGTATAGATAAAAAAACATCTGCACACATCTCTCTCTCTACCACTTGCCACCACCACTCACCACAACCCACCGTCACCATCTGCCACCCACCACCTTCAAACCGTTGCCTCCACCATCAAACACAACCAAAATTTAGAGAACAAACATTGTCTCCCACATACAACCACCACCCACCCGCACCATCTGCCACTACAATAACCCACCCCACCCCACCCCACTCCACGCCACCTGCTACTGCAACCACCCATCACCACCATTACCATCAACCACAACCACAACTATATCTTTGTCACTAAAAACCCTAGCCGTACCACCACCGTACCACTCCCACACATCAGAACCACCATCACCACCCAATTCACCACCATCCACCCCTGTTCATCATCTTTCTGAATTAAACCCCAAAATTAAACTCTAAAAACCCTAACCAAAGTAATAACAACATTCAAATTATATGAAATTAAGCTAAACCTGTGTTATAAACTAAATCCAAATAATTATAGCATTTATTTTATGAAATTAATATAATATATATCAATACACCCATTTCAGAATCAAAATGGTGGCTGTAAACACCAACACAACCATAAATTGAAGTCAAAATCCTCAATTTTATCTTGCACATAGTTCTTTGACCGAGCATATATGCTTTTAAACAAAAAGATGAAAATTGAAAACCATAATTCATAATCAAAATAGTGGCTATAAACACCAACACCAGATATGGGTTTGCCGGTGGTGTTAGAGACGGAGTGAGAGATAGTTGTCGAAGAAGTTGTGTTCGCCGATGATGAGAAATGAGAAGGATTTGTTGACATGAGAAGGCAGTTGTGTCACGTCCCCCGTCCCGTTGTGACCCGGTCCAGGAGCCGCTGGACAGAAACCCGTGGTATTTATTATTTGAGTTGATAGCGGAAGTTTAACAGGATCTTTTAAAATTTGAAATTTCCTGATTATTTTATTTCATAATTTGGGACAAACTCCGTAATTTACAATAGAGGGAAGTTCACGAGGAAATCTCTTATTTTACAAAACATGTTTATTTATTTTACTGAGTCACCACTTCAAGCTTGTTAGTGCTCCTTAGCACTTTTCCTTGGTTCACAGTAAGTCACCTGAAACATGTTTAAAAATATTTTATCAGCGGGGAAATACTGGCGAGTCACTCAATTTTGATAAAATGACACATTAGTTATAAATTACAGCATAAGAGCGATTACAATGGCTACTATCTTATTTTTATCTGGCGCCGTGTCACACCCTGGTGACGATGGTCATACCACTATTGGGTCCTTTCACCCAAGTAGTGACGATTATCACTGTTAGGTTGATGAACCTAACCGTGAGAAATTAGTAATGTGCACAATACCCCACTTGCCAGTGATTCAAGATAACCAAGACTTAATCCCTGTAATTATAACTTTTGAAAACAAATTGGAGTATTGTAAAACATGGTTGATAAAAAGAGAATGACTCACATTGCAAGTTTAGTCGAGCAGAGTTTAGCCTACCGATAAGCCTGATAACCTAATTTAAATAACAATGCATACGAAACTAGGTCTTTAACTTAATGCAACATTTACGATAAGCTCACGAAATCAAAACCCTCACGACGAATGACAAAGTATAGCCCTGATTTGGGTAGCACTTAAACATCCATCGGATCGGTTTCAATCAATCTGACATTATATCGTAGCAGTGATCGAGTTAATACCCTGTAATCGTAGCAGCGTTTCCATACTTAGAATTCGATTTTTGAGCAGTAGACTTCGTTTTTGAATGAAATTTTCGAACACAGATGAACTGCTCATGCACCAGCAATTTATAGCAAACTTTTGGGTTTTACGCGGCCCGCGTAAACCCTCTCTTGATTCTTACGCGGCCCGCGAGAGCCCCGTAGTCTACGTGTAGGGCTAGCGTGTCACAGGTAGGGTGTGTACGACACGTGGCTTGAAGCCACGTGTAACCTTACCTTAAGGCTTACGCGGCCCGCGTCAAAACCAAAAATCTGATTTTCTTAATTTTTCATGCACATTAGGGTTTCAGGGGTCCGGGTTTTCACTTACGGGTCGTTTCTGGACATTTTTGCAGGTCCTTACAAGTTGTGGCGGTTTCGTTGTATGGTTTCGGAGTGGCGTTGATGGCCGGTGGTCGGGTGGGTGGTCGGAGCTTGTGTAGATGATAGGGGGTGTAGATGGCCGGTGGTTGTGGTATAGATGGGGGCAGAAGTCTGGATAAAGGAAAAGAGATGGGAGAGATAAAATGATAATTGTAAAAAATTGCATATAAGTTATATACACACACACACACACTACTCTCTACATATAAGTTATTTACACAAAAATAGTCCCTGAAAATGAAATGACAAAAATGCCCTCATGTGAAGGCACATGACCAAACTTAACCAAAAAATCTAACTGGGTTTGGTCTAAAGGATATAACGTGCAAGATTTTGGAACATTAAGTACAAAACTTGTCAACTTTTGCGCTAAAGGACAACGTCTGCAATTTGGTGTAAACATAAAGGATAAAACTTGTATTTTACTCTTTATTTTTTAAACATTTACCACCTATTTTTTAGTACTATTAGTAACAATCAAGGTCAAAAAAACCTCAAAATATTTTTTAATACTATTAATGCTATACGGTAGATTTGCTTCTAATTAAATGAAAGGCCACAAGAGATCAGGACTCTTATTCAAATATTTTGAAGCCATCTTCCTTCTCCTTCAAGCTCATAACGAGAAGCGATCTCGTATCGGTTCTTTACTCGGAGATACAAACAAAAGTGGTTAAACATGGACAAGTAGTAATAACTGTCATTGGGATGGATTAAACGTACCTCCTTGTTACTTATAATACCTGTAACACCCCGAATGCGGGTTTGTTAATCAAATCATATTAATACTAAAAGACTGGTAAATTACCGTAATGGTAAAAGTAACCCGGTGAATATTAGGATTTTTAAATAAATAAGCCTATATTAAATAAAAGCTGAAAGAAAGCTTTTAAGAAAATAAAGTTTATAGAAGCCCGAGTTAACGGGATTTAAAATAAACTGAGTCATAAATTCCCCAAACCCACTAAATTAACTAGGAATGTTTAACTTAGTGAATAAGCGGAAATATTGTTAGAAATTAAGTGGGTTGTGGCCTACTTAATAAACCAACCAAACAAAAGGGGCTAAACTTGGATAAACTTGAAAGTTAAGTTATAAAAATAAGATAAACACAAAACACACACATGGTGTGTGTGTTCTGTATCGATCAGGAGAGCTCCCCAGGAGCCAAAACCCTAGTTTCAACCTTTTCATCAAATTGAAGGTCTAAATGATGCACAAATTCACAACCGAACATGGATTAATGATCACCCAAGCTAGGGGATCATAAGGTATGTAAAATCTTGATGTTTGGTGAAGTTATAAAAATTGGATAATCATCCTAATCGCGAATTAGGCATGGATTAGAGAAGCTATGGCTAGATTAGTGATGTATACTTACTTAGGAATAAAACCCTAAGTGAAAATCATACATAACATGCTATGAATTGAATGATTTACCACACTATATTAAGTGGGTTTTAACCATATGACGAAATTGATGATATAACTATGATTAGAATCATCATACGTGATTGTAATAAGGAAATACTTGAATAATTGTGTGTTCGAGTACATGATCATGCTTGCTAGGAAGCGGTTTTGTATGATAAAATGAAAATGATGATATATTCTTGATTAGAATGATGTTTGATATCATCATGTGTTAAAATGATTAAACCGATAACATAAGAATGACGTTGTCGGATAATGGACTAAGTAATTAAACGAGTAGTAGAGCTACATCGAGTAATTATTAACGTTGATAGGCGGGTGACTTTAAAAAAAAAAGTCAAACCGACCAAGTATATGATCGAATGATACATTCGACATAAGAAGTATAGGATGGAATATTCGTAAATGATTATGACTAACCTAACTATCTTACAATTTCAATGATAGTTTGACACTTGGCAAGCTAGGTGAAAGCTTGGAAATGAAGCGGGTCAAACGAATCAAGAGAGAAGGAAAGGCATAATCAGGATGCAAGGTAAGTATAACTTACAACATTCTTAAATTATAGAATATCCTCTTATCGTATCAACTACGAATGAGACAAGTTAACAATCAAGATATAACGTTCCGACGTGTAGTCGTACGGAACAAGATAACCAAAGATTTTGATAAACCATATGTAATGGTTAAAAAGGACTAATACGGATACTTAGTCATACAATGACTAATAAATATAGAACTTTTAATGGTTACCTTATAAGGTAAACCAAAACAAACAATAAGGGTAACACGGTAATTTGGTCATGCGTTGACCATAACCGTTTGTTTGTGAAAGACACTTTATAACGTAAGTTATAATGGGTCAAAATAGTCAATAAATGATTTATAAGGAAAATGATCGTACGGTGTAAACCGGAACGAGTCATGTAGACGAGATAGTAATAGATATCATCTCGCCAATAAATTTGGTCACTTAGACTTAACGGGTCAAAAGGTGAAGATATTACCTTTTGACAATATCGACTAATGACTATTGTCGAGTTATATTATTTCAGGAGTAAGTATCAAATAGATATTAGCATCGCTATGACTTAGCGGTTATTAAGGCAAGGTATTAATATGAGTCAATATACTGATCCGAGTCAGGTATGTAAACTAGTTCAACTCATCATTTAGAACTTGAGGTTCTATAAGAGTTAGACAAGGTCAAAAATGGACATTTGGCTACCCTTTTTAGGTAAACCAAATGATCTAAATTATAGTCATTGTGTTTTGGAAACATAATGATTATTCAAACAAGATCATAGTTTAATATGTGAGATTTTGGGTCAATATGCCTTTCAAAATCATTCATCGTAAATGAAAGGCTTAAATGGACCAAAATGCCCTTGATCGACAAATCAAGCAAGCGACCGTTCTGGGTTGTTTAGAAATAAGTCATTTGATCATATAAATATTTGGAACAAGTATAAAAGTGAAAGGAATGATTCTTGTAAGTCAAATGCCTTAAAATGCGGTTTGCCGTCAAATGATAATCCGAGGGGTAAAACTCAGGATATATTGAGCACCACATTAAATCCACCACAATTATAGTTGTGGTGGAAGATTGATTGATAAATAATGTGGAAATAAGATGCTAGAAGTAAATGGGCATGAATTATGCGGAAAAATGCTTAATTACCCTTAACGTGTCAAAATAAGTGTAGGTCCCCTTGAGTCGTATGGATCTTTCACAGAATTGAGAATCTAATCAAGAGTGCGGAATCCTCTTGATCAGAATATAGCAGAATGAGTAGAAACAGAAATCACTTTCAAACTGGATCTTTATTGATTATCTATCAACTGATTACAATCAATCAAGACCCTAACCAACTTCAAATTCGTCCAATCCTAGAGACTCTCACGAAATTCCTCACACAACTGTTTTGCCTGATTAACCTAAACCTTAAAGCCTAACCTTGTTTATATAACACAAGGTTTGCAACTTGGGCTAGAGTTTCCTACATGGACAAGCCCATTTCGTTCCCCCTAGACCCAACTGGGTTTTGTTTAGCCCAAACTCTATAATCAAACTATTACAAAGCTAAACCCGCTAACTGTTTATTGTTTAACTAATTACAAGATATCCAAAGACCAAATCTAAGTTGTTGTCACAAACATGCACCAACAAACTCCCCCTTGACAATAGCTTCATAAAATAACTTTGTCTTCAGTCTTCTTGCAATCTTCATGTAATCTTGCACTGTCTTTGGTCTTTGGATAGCTTCAGCTTCAATAGCTTCTGTCAGCAACAGACTCCCCCAAAGCTGATGCATCCAATCACCAAATCTTCAAAAACTTTAGCGTTTGAGTAAACTCCAGTTCAGCATATGTATAGCAATCTTCAAACTCTTTAACTTTGTCTGCAATATAGAAAGGAGGTTCTACCATGCATCCAATCAAACTCTCATCTTCACAGCAACTCATCACTTTAACTTCTCAGCAACACACTGCTTCAATCTGTATACTATAAAACAATCATCTCGAGAAATCATAAGAATTTTTGAACAGAGTAAAAAAAATTATTATTTTTCAAGAGATTATATCACAAATTAAGCATTTTCAATTTATCACCAACACGCAAAACTTTTTAATCACACACCCTATAACCCGCATGATTTAAAATTTTGAACTCACTTTCTAACACCGTCTCCCCCTATCAGTAACAATTCCTCCAAGAATAACAGTTTTCCGTACATTAAGAATTTTAAACAGAAAAAGACACTATTTTTGTATTTTTATATTTTCTGAAAGCAAGTAAATAACAAAATCAATAAACACTCTATTTTTGTGAGAATCACTGGTAAGAAGATCATATCAGCACAATCAAACCGTTTTCACAATATTAGATAATTTTTTTATTTAATTTTTCGTGAAAAGCAGTCCAAGACGATTACCAGTATGTTTGTCCACCTAAACAAAATGCATGAACATTTCAAGTACCATTACCGTATGATACGTTAAGGTAATTTTATTTCTGAGATATTAGTGTGTCCCACTTCAGGATATACCCTCGCGATCAAGGTATGCACAAAGATTCATCGTAGTAGGTGAGTATACTGAATTCATCCGTTTTGTTTTTCAACGTTTAGATAATTGGTGAACAGGTCAGTACTTCCGTACAGCAAAGAGACCAAAATATCTAACGAGGGCTATGACAAATACCATTTTTGGTACGAATTATGCATTTTGCACATTTGAATAACTCTCTTTGAGAGCTTCTTCATTTAAGGGTTTTGGCATTTTTAGCTCTTTCAAGATATCCTGGGTGTGTCTAGGTCAGCATGTATCTGGATGCAGCAGAAGGACACCCCTGATATCCCCAGATGAAATAACAGTATAAAGACCCAAAACTTCAGATTTTGGCAATCTATCAACGCAAGATTTAAGGTCATTAAACCATACACCACTTATGTGGTCCCCACTCATACACAATTCATTTAGGTTTATATCACATTGGTAAGTTGATTATTTCATGCTTTTTGCCTACTGGTACATCGTATGATGAAGCTGCTATCACACTTAAGCAATTTAGGTTTAATTTCAGTGAGACAGTCTAACTTGCTGATGTACTATCATTTCTTCTTTTTCACACAGTGATAACTCATTTTTCATTTTCTATTTTTTATATTATTCAATTTTTTAATGTTTTTGGATTTTTGAAATTTTTTTTTTAAGAAAAGCAGTAAAATATTTACAAAAATTCTTATGAAAAACCAGTTATTCAGGATTCCTCATCCCATTGAGTTCGACTAAATGTTCAAAGCGAGCCCTGTCAAAAGCTTTTGTATAAAGATCTGCCAGGTTATCTTCTGTGTCGACTCGATGTAATTCAATTAGTCTCTTTTCAGCACAATCCCGTATAAAATGATGACGTATGTCAATATGTTTTGTGCGACTGTGTTTCACGGGATTATTAGTTATTGAAATTGTGGCATTATTGTCTATCATAATAGGATTACGAGTGAAATCCAAACCGTAATCGCGCATTTGCTGTTGAATCCAGAGAACCTGAGAGCAGCAGCTACCCGCAGCAATATATTCAGCTTCACACGTAGAGGTAGACACACAAGATTGCTTCTTGCATTGCCAAGACACAATCCTGCCTCCTAAGAACTGACAACCACCTGTTGTAGACTTTCTGTTCGACTTGCATCCTCCAAAGTCTGAGTCAGTGTATGCAACAAAATTCAGATCACTATCAGCTGGATACCACAACCCAAGTTTAGGTTTCCCCTTCAAGTAACGAAGAATACGCTTCACTGCTTTCATGTGTGACTCTTTCGGATTTGCCTGATATCTTGCACACAAGCATACGACAGACATGATGTCAGGTCTTGAATGTAACGCCCGGCTCTTTTGTACTTTCCATTTATAGAAAGTTTTGTTCGTATTTCTATTTTTGGAAACCTTGTATTCTTGTAATCATTTTCCTTCTTTGTAATCATTGTAAAACCGAGACTTGGATCATTAATGATACTCGAATTTTGTTACAAATATGTTATACACCCTTTATATATGCTCGTATGTTCGAAACGGTGAATCAATTGGTGTTTAATCATTATTCTTGGAAACTATGTGCTAAACTTGTAATTTATCCAAACTTATGCATAAAACGTGTTTTGAACGTAAACGACACTTGATTTGATGCTTGAACGCTTAATTATACTTGGTTTATACTTCTCATACTTGAAGTTATCTCAATCTAGGTTTTTGTGACAAATTTAGTCCTTAAATGGCCTTAGAAGTACTAAACTAACAACTCTTGGGGCCAAATTGTAAAAAAGGAAACTTAGTTCCAGATCAGTAAGTCCGGGCGGCCCGCGTTAGCTTACCCTGATCTCGTACGCGGCCCGCATGGGCATCAGTTACGCAGAAAATGAACTCAGCTGCTGTTCTACGCGAATTTGGCACAAAATCCCAACATCTAACCTCACCCAATCACCTTTAATCCACCTCTAAACACCCCCAATCACCTCTAATCTCTTCCACTATAAATACAACCCTTCTCCAAGCATTTCTACACTTTCAACACTCTCAAATCTCTCCTAAACACTCTCAAGTTCTTGCAAGAATCTGCATTTTCGGACAGATTCATACCCTTGCACTAAAGTGAGTATAACTTGCTCATTTCTTAACGAAATTACTTGATTCTTCTTCCTACTTGCTTGGATAATCATGGAGTTTGATTCCTTGACTTCTCCTGGGAGAAATCAGACCTGGAATTGCTCCGAAATTGTCCACAAACTTTCTGTTTTGTTTCAAGTTCTTCAAAAGTTTGTTTAAACTCATCCAACTTGTGTCTAACACATCTCACACCTATGTCCTAATGCTTACAACCTCTCTTATGGTTGGTTAAGCTTAAAAACAAGGTTGAGACACTATAAATCAGAGGTTAAAACCTCAAATACTTTCTGTTTTGTTAGGGTATTTCACCCACAAGTCATGTTCAAGCTTAGTTCTTGATGTAGAGTGACTATGGAACAACTTGGGTTGTCCAAACATACAATCCTCACATGATTTGATGATTTCTCTTTAGTTAGGTTGTTTATATTATTGTATTAATCATAGTTCTTGACCCTCCTTGGTTGTTTTTACATCAAGTGAAGTGGTGAACATTCAAGGGGTTCCTAAACGGAAGCTTATTCTTCCTACCCCATACATGACATCCATGAATAACTCGAGGTGCCTAAATGAATATCTTAATCTTTTACCTCCTACATGAATTATTGGACTAAGTAATATGTAATACATAACCTAGAAACTATATATATTCATTCGAACCTTTAATGTTGAACTTGTGTTTATATGTTAAAGTAGTAGAATATCATCTAAAACCTAAAACACCAAGTATGATTCTAATGGGCGTATTACCCATGAAAACATTCCAACCATATTGGTTACATAGTGTCATACAAGGGTTACTAAGTTAAAGATGATTATTTTTCATATCATATTTTATTCTACTTTATGTCATGTTAAAACTCCAAGTTATAATCTTCCGTTGAACGCCAAACTCACACACCTATGTTTCCTCGTGTAGGAGGACTAGGTGCTCCAACTTAATCCACTCCAACAACTCACTCGCGGGATTTCAAGTAGGAAAGCTTGCAACCACCGTGAGTATACTCGATCCCTTTTTCCCCTTTACACTTTGTGATGCAACATGTATAATTATGCAAACCACTTTTGAACTAAACATACTCAATCTTTGAACGAAGCATGAAACTAATGTGACTTACTTGCTATTCTTGTATGCTCTATGAACGATTTGGAACGTTATATGCTCATTGACTTGCTCGCCCACCTTAACAATTATAGCGCTATAGGATTAATGCCCCGCCCGCTATTCTATTGGGTATTGTTAAGTTACCACCCCGCTGAACGATTGGGACTAGGCTATTTTATGCGTTGTGTTCTAGGGTTTGATCATATTGTACGCCAAAATTGCATACTAGTAATCACATATTATGGATCATGTTGGATTTGAGTTTTTATTCTATTATGCTATGTAAACAAACTTGTATACTCGCTCATTGCCTTTGCATTGAAACTCTATTTTAATACATGTTGCAGGTTGATTATTGAAGTATGGATGAATGATGAAACGAGTTTAGGGTGGACTAGATACACACCTTTAATCTATTTATCTTTTGATGTTATGTTGAAATTTGAACAAAGTTGTTATTTCCATTTTATGTATTGTATGACAATTTAGCAAGTTTTAATGAAATTTGAATTTAATTAAATATTGTCACATAGTTTTATGATGCTTTTGAGCGATTTGTTCGTCTCATCCCGATGTTTCCGCCATCGGTTGGGGTGTGACAGATTGGTATCAGAGCCATAACTATAGGGAATTAGGAAAATTGCCATGCTTTTGCCCTAATCTATAGTTTTAGGAATTTTTCCTCTTATGTGTTGTTTAAAACTTTTGTACTCTACCATGCATGATTCCTAGCTATACTTCTTGTTGATTAAATTTATATGCCTTTCCTAAGGTTAACATGAATACACTTTTGTTTATTTGTATACTCTTGTAACACAAACGAGACAAGTTTACCAAAATAGGCGTGAAACCCACAATTTGGTAAACGACTCTCATTCTACCTTAAACTATTTCTTTTGCACGAAGTTCCACCATTAAGCTAGGAGTGAAATCCACAACTTAATGGTAATTTCCATTTCAACTCTAGTGGACCCTTGTCATAGTGTCGAAATTTTATTTTGACCCGACAAGTACCAACCACATTTAGGGTACGAAATCATCAAGTTAGGGGTGAAACCCGCATCTCGTCGATTAAGTCCCATTCCTTGATTTTCAATCTCGCCAAAGTCCCGATTGTTTCAATCGATTAGAGATGTGTAGTAACCGGAAGGGTAAGATACCGTTAATCGCTTCTCGACGAGAGTATCTTACCTATAGGCCAAATAACGTTTTCTTTAATTCGAAAGGACTTTCGACCCACTTTGGAATAGTCGACGTTTCTCTACCCGAAACAATCCTATGTTTTATTGAGCCTCTCTTTTATGTATCTCAATTTATATGTGATTTTATACTTGAACGTTCGTTCATTTCGAAATTTCGTTTTAATCATTTCGCACGTTATCGCAATCACAAACAATAATAATCCCTCGTGAACAAACTAAATTTACAATGCTTTCATTTATCCATGCTATGCTATGTGGAACTCATAACTATGCTATATGAGACGTCTAAACTCTTTATGTTATGTGAATCAATTTGAACCCTTATGCTATGTGACACTTTATGCTATGTGAATCAATTTATGCAAACAATTTTCTTAAACAAACATTATGATCAAGTCTCATCTTTTCCCTACGTCTTCCTAAATTTCGGGACGAAATTTCCTAAAGGAGGGGAGACTGTAACGCCCGGCTCTTTTGTACTTTCCATTTATAGAAAGTTTTGTTCGTATTTCTATTTTTGGAAACCTTGTATTCTTGTAATCATTTTCCTTCTTTGTAATCATTGTAAAACCGAGACTTGGATCATTAATGATACTCGAATTTTGTTACAAATATGTTATACACCCTTTATATATGCTCGTATGTTCAAAACGGTGAATCAATTGGTGTTTAATCATTATTCTTGGAAACTATGTGCTAAACTTGTAATTTATCCAAACTTATGCATAAAACGTGTTTTGAACGTAAACGACACTTGATTTGATGCTTGAACGCTTAATTATACTTGGTTTATACTTCTCATACTTGAAGTTATCTCAATCTAGGTTTTTGTGACAAATTTAGTCCTTAAATGGCCTTAGAAGTACTAAACTAACAACTCTTGGGGCCAAATTGTAAAAAAGGAAACTTAGTTCCAGATCAGTAAGTCCGGGCGGCCCGCGTTAGCTTACCCTGATCTCGTACGCGGCCCGCATGGGCATCAGTTACGCAGAAAATGAACTCAGCTGCTGTTCTACGCGAATTTGGCACAAAATCCCAACATCTAACCTCACCCAATCACCTTTAATCCACCTCTAAACACCCCCAATCACCTCTAATCTCTTCCACTATAAATACAACCCTTCTCCAAGCATTTCTACACTTTCAACACTCTCAAATCTCTCCTAAACACTCTCAAGTTCTTGCAAGAATCTGCATTTTCGGACAGATTCATACCCTTGCACTAAAGTGAGTATAACTTGCTCATTTCTTAACGAAATTACTTGATTCTTCTTCCTACTTGCTTGGATAATCATGGAGTTTGATTCCTTGACTTCTCCTGGGAGAAATCAGACCTGGAATTGCTCCGAAATTGTCCACAAACTTTCTGTTTTGTTTCAAGTTCTTCAAAAGTTTGTTTAAACTCATCCAACTTGTGTCTAACACATCTCACACCTATGTCCTAATGCTTACAACCTCTCTTATGGTTGGTTAAGCTTAAAAACAAGGTTGAGACACTATAAATCAGAGGTTAAAACCTCAAATACTTTCTGTTTTGTTAGGGTATTTCACCCACAAGTCATGTTCAAGCTTAGTTCTTGATGTAGAGTGACTATGGAACAACTTGGGTTGTCCAAACATACAATCCTCACATGATTTGATGATTTCTCTTTAGTTAGGTTGTTTATATTATTGTATTAATCATAGTTCTTGACCCTCCTTGGTTGTTTTTACATCAAGTGAAGTGGTGAACATTCAAGGGGTTCCTAAACGGAAGCTTATTCTTCCTACCCCATACATGACATCCATGAATAACTCGAGGTGCCTAAATGAAGATCTTAATCTTTTACCTCCTACATGAATTATTGGACTAAGTAATATGTAATACATAACCTAGAAACTATATATATTCATTCGAACCTTTAATGTTGAACTTGTGTTTATATGTTAAATTAGTAGAATATCATCTAAAACCTAAAACACCAAGTATGATTCTAATGGGCGTATTACCCATGAAAACATTCCAACCATATTGGTTACATAGTGTCATACAAGGGTTACTAAGTTAAAGATGATTATGTTTCATATCATATTTTATTCTATTTTATGTCATGTTAAAACTCCAAGTTATAATCTTCCGTTGAACGCCAAACTCACACACCTATGTTTCCTCGTGTAGGAGGACTAGGTGCTCCAACTTAATCCACTCCAACAACTCACTCGCGGGATTTCAAGTAGGAAAGCTTGCAACCACCGTGAGTATACTCGATCCCTTTTTCCCCTTTACACTTTGTGATGCAACATGTATAATTATGCAAACCACTTTTGAACTAAACATACTCAATCTTTGAACGAAGCATGAAACTAATGTGACTTACTTGCTATTCTTGTATGCTCTATGAACGATTTGGAACGTTATATGCTCATTGACTTGCTCGCCCACCTTAACCATTATAACGCTATAGGATTAACGCCCCGCCCGCTATTCTATTGGGTATTGTTAAGTTACCACCCCGCTGAACGATTGGGACTAGGCTATTTTATGCGTTGTGTTCTAGGGTTTGATCATATTGTACGCCAAAATTGCATACTAGTAATCACATATTATGGATCATGTTGGATTTGAGTTTTTATTCTATTATGCTATGTAAACAAACTTGTATACTCGCTCATTGCCTTTGCATTGAAACTCTATTTTAATACATGTTGCAGGTTGATTATTGAAGTATGGATGAATGATGAAACGAGTTTAGGGTGGACTAGATACACACCTTTAATCTATTTATCTTTTGATGTTATGTTGAAATTTGAACAAAGTTGTTATTTCCATTTTATGTATTGTATGACAATTTAGCAAGTTGCAATGAAATTTGAATTTAATTAAATATTGTCACATAGTGTTATGAAGTCTCTAGCAATCTATACACACTTCGTCTCATCCCGATGTTTCCGCCATCGGTAGGGGTGTGACATTGAAGCAGTCAAGTACATTAGAGAACCAATCATTGCCCTGTATTGAGTTGGATCAACGTCTTCAGTACTTTCATGATCTGGGCCAAGATTGTGATTTTCACATATGGATGTGTTGAAAGTAGAGCAATCATTCATTTTGAACCGATCCAAAATGTCATACACATACTTCGTTTGATGAATAAACATCCCATTTTCCTTCTGTTCAACTTGTAATCCCAGAAAGTAAGACAGCTCACCCATAGCGCTCATTTCGAACTTGCTCTTCATTACCTGCTCGAACTCTTTACACATGCACTCATCTGATGACCCAAAGATGATGTCATCCACGTACACCTGTACTAGCAGAAAATCTTCCTTCTTCCTCTTGATGAACAGTGTACTGTCAATCTGACCTCTTTCAAAACCATTCTTGATCAGATGTGTAGACAGTGTCTCGTACCATGCCCTGGGAGCTTGATGTAATCCATACAAAGCCTTATCAAGTTTGTACACCCGATCTGGATAATCTGGATCAACGAACCCATCTGGTTGTGAGACATACACCACTTCTTGGACTTTCCCGTAAAGAAATGCACTCTTCACGTCTAGTTGGTAAACTTTAAAGCCCTTGAATGATGCGAAGGCTAGGAACAAACGAATTGCTTCCAACCTTGCCACTGGTGCAAACACTTCATTGTAATCAATCCCTTCCTGCTGATTGAAACCTTTAACCACCAATCGAGCCTTGTTTCGCGTCACTATCCCTCTTTCATCCTTCTTGCACCTAAATACCCATTTAGTGCCTATCTCTCTTTCACCTTTAGGAAGGTCAACCAACTCCCAAACTTTCAACTTTGCAAACTGGGCCAATTCCTCTTGCATAGCTTCAACCCATGAATTGTCTTTAAGAGCCATATGAATGTTCTTCGGCTCCTCTTGGGAAATAAAACAACTATACAAGCACTCGTTCACAATCCCAGTCTTCTCAATCGACACAAATAACCCAGAATTTGCTGCTATGCCCCTTCTTGTCTGAACACCTACATTAGGATCTCCAAGTATCATGTCAACTGGATGATCCCTATTTGCTCGTGAAGTAGCAACAGCATCGACTTCTAGATTGTCACCCAGGTTTGATCCAACCTCCCCCTAAATGTTCTGATCTGCAAACGGATTAATGAACTCCTCCCCCTGAATGGGTTCAGAGTCACTATCGCTTGAATCAGGATCAGCAGCACCTTGGGAAGTTTCCGGAGCATCTGTCATATCAACATTCGATCTAGGCATGAACTCGCCTTCATCGTCTCCACCAATCACTGCTTGAATCAACTGAGAATCATCTGCATTTGGAAACTCAGGAATATTAAATGATTTAAAAACACTTTCATAATCATACAATATAGCTGGACCGCTCATTGATTATTGAGGTTTGTATGTAGTAATTTCAACATTGTAAACAACCTCAATTTTACCTGTTTTTAGATTAAAAACCCTTTTATTCGGTGTGCCAGGCACGTAACCTAGAAAGTAGCCATCGTCAGCCACCTCACCGAATTTTTGTTTATCTTTATTTCGCACAATGGTGCAGGGTAATCCAAATGGTTCAAAGCCTTCTAAGTTTGGTTTCCTGTTAAACATCAATTCATGACAAGTTTTATTAAAACGTTTAACAGTCAAAACTTTGTTCAGGACGTAGCAAGCTGTATTCACAGCTTCTCCCCAGAACAGAACTTGTAGCTTTGAATCTGAAAGCATCGTCCTAGCGGCTTCAATCAACGTCTTGTTTTTCCTCTCAGCGACTCCATTTTGTTGAGGTGTATAAGGAGCAGAATATTGATGTTCAATTCCCTTTCGTAGACAGTAGAGATCCAGAATTTGATTCTTGAACTCCGTGCCATTATCACTCCTTATCCTCTTGATCCTTGCATCATGGACGTTTTCCAATTTCGTAAAAAGATCTATCAGCATCTCCGCCGTCTCATCTTTTGTACCTAAAAAGAAAACCCATGAATAATGTGAGTAATCATCTGTAACAACTAAACAATAGTACTTTCCACCTATGCTCCTCGCGTTCACTGGACCGAATAAATCCATGTGAAGTAATTCATAAGGGGCATCTATGGAATTTACTGTTTTAGACTTATGAGGTTTCTTGTGTTGTTTTCCCTTTTGACATGGAAGACATTTATCTTCCACTTGAAACCTCTGCATTGGCACCCCTTTCACTAGCTCATTTTTAACAAGGTAATTCATTTTTCGATAGTGAATATGGGCCATGCGTCTGTGCCACAACATTGATTCAGCTTCAAATGCTTTTGATAGTAAACACGCTACCACAGCATTTGGATCCTTAGCACCCATGTCCATGATATAAGTGTCATTTCTCCTTGGCGCTCGCATCACTATCCAATCGTCCGGAATCTTCAAACCTGGTTTCAACACTAATGCTTCATTCTTGGTAAAATGGACCGAGTGACCCTTGTCGCAGACTTGTGACACGCTCATCAGATTGTGTTTAAGCTGCTCAACATAGTTCACTTTGTCCAGTGTGATCTTCCCATTGGTCACTTTTCCTCGTCCTGTAATTTTACCACCTTTAGCACCCGCAAAATTCACATGTCCTCCATCATAATCTTCAAATTCAGTTAACAATCTCGCATCCCCCGTCGTGTGCCTGGAGCAGCCACTATCAACATACCATAAGTTGATAATCCTCCTTAGCAGCTCCTGCACACACCAACCAAGAAATTAGTTAGATTGGGGGACCCAAGCCTTAATGGTCTTGGGTCGTCCAAATTCACCAACCACTAGAACATCCATCCAATATCCATTACTCCTAACTGGAGTCTTGGATCTCAGACCTGTTGATGGAATTTGATTTTGATTTCCACTAGGTCTTTGGTCCTGAGGGTTCCTATATGTGTTTGGACTATTTGACATTTGAAAATTTTGATTTTGATATCTTGAATTTTGATTCCAAGAAGCTTGATTATCATAATTTCTAAAGCCATTGTTATAAAAAGTTCGACCACCATTATTTTGGTATCGATTTTGATATTGACCTTGACTTCTGAAATTATTTGGATTATTATTGTTCATTCTTGGTGAACTGCTTCTAGGTCTCTCGTATCTGCCTGGCGGAGATCTAGGCTGAAATCTTGGTTGATTTCTTTGAAAACGAGGAAGTTGTGGAGTTCCTTTTTCAACCTTATCTTCACCAACAGCAACATTCTCTGGTTGCTTATGAGCAAATTTCTTTGGAGAATTTGCAACTTTCCCCTCATTATCACCTTTCTTCTCAGGTGATTTCTCTTTCTTTCTCTCACTCACTTGTGCTTCACTCTTTTTGTTAGGACAGCAGCTAGCTACATGTCCCTTGGTGTGACATTTGAAGCACGATCTCTTTTTTGAAGACTTCTTATCTGAAGCCTTTGAACTAGATTCGGGCTTTTCTGATGATGCCTTAGAATGATTTGGTTCAGTTTGCTTAGTTTCAGAATTTTCTTTGTTCTTGTTTTTAGCAAACTCTACATTAGATTCGTTTTCAATAATAGCTGTTTCGTTTTTCATGTCACTTCCTTGAACAAAATTAACCTTTTTAACAAAAGTTGGATTGTTATTCTTAGGATGTGAAGTTTTCTTTTTCAAAACAGGTGTGCTGTTATAATCCTTCTTAGCATCAGCACTCTCAAACACATTTCCTTGACTTGACGTGGAACTACTTGGTGATGTTGACACAAAGTCCATGAGGTCATCTTCATCAGACAAGAAAGAATAGTCATGACTAACAGGAGGTGGAACTTCATTGAAACCATGGAATCCCACACTGGTTTTGTCATTACTTTTCTTCAAGCCACCCATCATATGTTTCATAACAAAAGTAGAGTCCCTGAATTGACCTAATTTCTTTTCAAGTTCAACAATTTTGAGTTGTGCATCTGACAACTCTTTGCATTTTTCAAAAATTTCTTTTGTTTTCTCAGCCATCATTTCATGAGCTAAGTCTATTACTTGAAGTTTCTCGTTTAGTTTACAGGTTAATGAGTCAATTTTACTTTCATAACCTTTTATCTTCTTCAAGTATGAAGATTCGTTTCTTTTAGCAAAAAAGTTTGATTCTTTAATGTTAGACATCTCGCTCACCAGACTTTGGTTTTGTGTTGACAACCTGTCAACCTCACCCTGTAGTTCACGACATTTTAAACACACAGAATTTGACTTTACCTCTCCTGTTTGTTTATCAAGGTTGGCCATTAGAGCCGCAAGCTGAGCTTCCATTCTTTTATACTTAGCATCCTTTTCTTCAGCTTCCCGTTCCTGGTCAGACGTTTGCTTTTCCTCTTCAGCAACTGTTGTCTGATCAACCTTCTTTTCTTCAGCTTTATTCTCTATCTTCACCTCAGCCTCAGCATCCACTTTTGCTTCAGCATCCCCCACAGTAGCTTCACCATCCTCAACTGGAGTTATCTCTGCCATGAATGCCTGTGTGACATTGTCATCATTTTCCAAGTGAACACTCCAGTCATATGAACCTTCTCTAGCAGTAGAGATCAGCGCTCTCGAGTTAGAGTTGTTTGATGTATTCCTATTGTTTGAACTCTGACTCGAAGTCTCCTGCTTTTGTTTTTGACATTCCCTAACAAAATGCCCATAACTTTGACAGTTGAAGCATCTCACTTTGGTCTTATCAAAACCGATTGTTTTTCCTATAAACTTCCTTCATGTTCAGTTCATAAATCTCTTCACTCTTCTAGTAATCATGGCCATTTTCCACTGCAAATCCATATCTTCAAGATCATCAGGGTCAATCTGATCATAATCTTCATCCAAAGTGGTGGGATCAGATATCTTCCCCTGAATGTAGTTCTCATACAAAGCAACAAATGAAACAAGTAGAGCAAGATGCTCTTCAGCAGACTTCACACTCATTGGCATCGACTTAACACCACTGCTCTTCTTAGAACCTGATGTTTTCTTGGCTCCTGATGATCCTCCTGAAGCAGCTACAAAACACACATCACCATCTTCATTCACTGTGACCTGCTCATTCTCACACGAAAGAAACGCAGTAGCAGAGTCGCTAGAAGCGTTGTGAGATGAAGAAGATGCAAGCCCATTGTAAATCGCTGGATCTTGAACCTGATCATATCCAGTGTCTTTCTTCTTCATACTGAGCTCATAAGCTCTCAGCTTTCCTACTACTTCTTCCAGCTCCTTTGTCTCATAATCTGCCTCTCCCTTAATCATGAGAGTGTAGATATCCCACTTAGTAGGTAAGGCATCGAGCAGCTTGTCAGTCTTCTCAACATCAGAATAGCAATCGATCTCATAGTTTTCCATTTCTGACATCAGATGGTAGTAACGAGTGATGATGTCCTCCAGTGACTCATGTTTCATGTACTTGAAAACCGCAAACTGCTTCTTCAGAAGATCAACTTTGTTTTTCTTGACATCTGCATTTCCCGCATATCTTTTCTCTAATGCATCCCACATATCCTTTGAGTTTGTGTACTTCTTGAAAGTATGCTTGATGCTATCAGGTAAGGACATTTTGATTGCAGCCAAGGCTCTCTTTTCAGCCTCATACATCTTTTTATCAGCATCTTCCATGTTCACATAGGCAGTTCTACGTGGTCTGCCCTCAAAGTCGTGTGTTGGGTTTGTGTATCCATCTTCAATGCATATCCACATGCGAGTGTCCTGATATTCAATGAAGGATTGAAAACGATCCTTCCAAGTCAAATAATTCTCCACCTTCATCATCTTAGGTGGTTTGTTGGTAGTGCCAACCTCATGCTCCATCTTCAAAAGCTCATTCAAACTTGACATGTTCGACATTTTAACGTAACAGACTGATAAAACCGTACACAATATCTCCGAAAACAGTGGTTACCAAATTACACCGTTAGAATCGTCTCGAAAAGACGAATCCAATTATATCTAATGTCGAAAACCGAATTCGGGATTTTCCAGAGTTTTTTTTTTTTGTCCTAAAAATACGAGGAATGCAACGGTGCAGACGGTTCTGTTAAACGAGCTACGGATCAATTTCTATTTGCAAAACAGTCAAATTTTATCGACGCTTGCCAACTGAAATTCCACCTTATTAAATAATCTACTAAATTCTCTGCTAAGCCTGGTTAATTTCGCTGTCAGTTCAACTTAAGTTTGCTGGTCTATTTCGCTATCAAGTCCAGTTAAATTCGCTCAATTTCGCTGCCAATTTCGCTGGTTAGTTCGCTGATCAATTTCGCGATTACGACGACTGGTAAAGTCGCCGAAAACCGTAATAATTTCGCTGAGGAAAATTATACGGTTACCAAAGTCACCTTTGGATTTTAGGTTCGCTGACAAGTTCGCAGGTCTTAAATTCGCTGGTCCAGTCTACGGAATTACTTAAATTCGCCAGTTAATTATGGAAATTCAATCTTTTTGAAACTTTGATGATTTTTCCGGATTCCTTAACAGTTTCTGCAAAATCGAGCCACCAAATCAGCAAACTTTTGACCCAATTTTGATGAACTTAATGAAGAAACCAAGAACAATCTTCGAATTTCAGCCAAAATTCTTCAAAAACAGTCAATCAGAACAATCTCTAAAACCTGCAAAACAGCAAACAAACAGTGCAAAAGATCAAAACAGCCAAAAAATTCGAAAATCTGTATCAAACAAACAAAAAATTTCGAAACCCTAATTTTTTCAGGTTTCAAAAATTTCGAAATACTTCCTGTTTCAGCCAAGAACAATTCTGAACCGAGCCTTCAAGAGCCTAATGCTCTGATACCAATTGTAGGTCCCCTTGAGTCGTATGGATCTTTCACAGAATTGTCAATCTAATCAAGAGTGCGGAATCCTCTTGATCAGAATATAGCAGAATGAGTAGAAACAGAAATCACTTTCAAACTGGATCTTTATTTATTATCTATCAACTGATTACAATCAATCAAGACCCTAACCAACTTCAAATTCGTCCAAGCCTAGAGACTCTCACGAAATTCCTCACACAACTGTTTTGGCTGATTAACCTAAACCCTAAAGCCTAACCTTGTTTATATAACACAAGGTTTGCAACTTGGGCTAGAGTTTCCTACATGGACAAGCCCATTTCGTTCCCCCTAGACCCAACTGGGTTTTGTTTAGCCCAAACTCTATAATCAAACTATTACAAAGCTAAACCCGCTAACTGTTTATTGTTTAACTAATTACAAGATATCCAAAGACCAAATCTAAGCTGTTGTCACAAACATGCACCAACAATAAGCATTTAAGTAAAAACGGTTTTAAGAATGCATATAAACCCGGGAATTTAATCTAATATGATAGACAACGTTGAATTTATAAGGTTCATACGAAACTAATAGAAACAAACAGGTTTGTTTGATATATATATACGAACGGGTCAAAACTTAGTAAATACATTTTAAGCCGAAGGCTTAAAAGTCTAAATTTTTGTTAATCCAGATGTTGGATTTTAACTTCATATTATAAAGAATCAATTTACGATCACGTAGGAAGAAACGGGTCGTAAAACGGATCAATAACGACCAAGTTATGGCCGTTTTCGTAAAACTGAGTTTGGCTGGGAATTATGCAGACCTGAACCAAACTTGCTGTCAAAATAGGGTCCTCACGTCGCGCGACGGAGAACCCCAAACGTGGTCGCGGCATGCGACGGCTAAACATATCCACCGTCGCGGCACGCGACGGGTGTTAAATCCAGCAAAAAACTGTTGTTGTGTTGTTTTTACGCTACGGATCCATTTTCATACGTTATAAACTTCAATAACTGATGTTTATGACCACTTTGGTTATAGAGACCAAGCAACCGGCGTTGTACGCGACGGGTTAAAACCCAGTGATGATTATAATCTATTGTTTTAAGTTACGGTTTTATTTAACTACTTATAAATTCCGTATAACTAATACATTTCATGTTTTTATGAAATGTAGGTATAATGTAACGTACCGGAAGACGATCAAGCTCAACGAAGAACCGAACACGATCAAGAATCCAGCTTCCGCTAATTGTTTCATCGTCATGTTTTAAACGGCAAATGCATTTTCAAAACGTTAGAATGTTTTATTTATTAAAATGTTTTTAACGAATCCGTATTTTAAGTGTATGTTTAATCATAACTACGCTATTATTGTCGAAAATTTTATGATAATTGCATAAAATGGACTAAGGGTCTTACAATACCCTCTCCCTAAAAAATTCATTTGAAAAGTTGTCAAATTTCCCCCCTAAAAAATCTTAATTTTCTAATAGGTTTTGTCAAAATAAAAATCCTTGAAAACATGACACAACTTTGGTGATAAAATTAAGATTTTCCTATATGTAATAATGATGAATTATTTGCTGACCGCAATTTGGGTTAGAGGCCAAGGATATGATGGAGCAAGCAACATCTCCGGTGAGTTTATTGGTTTGAAAACTTTGATTTTGAAAGAAAATTCTTGGGCAAATTATATTCATTGTTTTGCCCACCAACTTCAACTTGTTGTTGTGGCCCTTGCAAACATGCATCTTGAAATTTGCAGATTTTTTAAGGAAATAACAGATTTAATAAATGTTGTTGCATCTTGCAAACGAATAGATTTGCTAAGAGAAAGTCAAAGAGAGCATTTGACATTGAATCCGGAAGTGGAAATAATCAAGAAATGGCACTTACAAGAGCCGGAGATACACGTTGGAGCTTTCACGAAAAAACACTTCTTCGTTTGCTTACCTTATATCCTTGTGTTATTGAAGTGCATGAATATATAGAAACTTCGGCATGGGAACCAATTCACAAAACTCAAGCAAATGGACTTCAATTATACATGAAAAGTTTTAAGTTTGTATTTTATTTACATTTGATGAAACATATTTTGGGAGTTACTAACTTATTGTGTGTCGCTCTTCAGAGAAAGAATCAATATATTTTGAATGCAGTTGAGCTGGTTAGATTAACCAAAGAAGAATTACAAAGGCATTGCCTTGAAGGCTTTGACTCACTTTTAAAAGATGTCACATCCTTTTGTGACAAATATGATATTGAGATAATTAACATGAAAGATGAGTATGTTGACCCGGAAAACAGAAGAAGAAAGACCAACATCACCAATCGTTATCATTTTGTGGTCAATAATTTCAACACGGTTTTCGACATGCAAATTCAAGAGCTTGGAAACCGTTTTAACGAAGTAACCACTAACTTGCTTCGTGTATGAGTTGTCTAAGCCAGCGTGATAATTTTAGTTCCTTTAATAAACTAAACTTGCTAAAGTTGGCCGAAATGTATCCATATGATTTTACTTTTGATGAAAAAGACAAGCTTATCGATGAACTCGACCACTACATTTCTAATGTGAAAAAATATAGTAGTTTTGATAACTTGAATGGGGTTAGTGATCTTGCCAAAAGGATGGTGGAAACAAGGAAACACATTGAGTATCAGTTGGTCTATCATTTAATAAAGTTGTCACTAGTTTTACTGATTGCAACGGCTAGTGTTGAAAGGAGTTTTTCTTCAATGAAGCTTGTGAAGATGGAATTGCGTAATAGGATGGGTGATGAATACACGAACGATTCTTGCGTTTGTTACATTGAAAAGGAGTTCTTACAACAAGTTTCCGTAGAGATTGTAATGCAACGTTCTCAAAAGATGACAACTCGTCGGGAACAACTTTTAGGTAAATTTTTTATTTTTAAAGACTATCATATTTTATATTATGTGTTTTTAAATTTCTTAAGACGATTTTCTTTTCATTATTATATAGTATTTTTATTATGTGATGAACCTTACCCGATCCGAACTGTCAGACCTACCCGAAATTTTGTATGTTCAGTTATATGAAATTTGAGTATCTAAAAAAGTGAACCCAGTGGAAAAAATTTCTGGATCCACCACTATACATTAGGGATGAGCATTTGCTACTAGGTACTGATACCGTACCGGTACCGAATTTTTCGGTACCGGTACCCACTTTTTGGCATTTTCGGTATTGGTACCTGTTCGGAACGGTATCGGTAAAATACCGAATTTTACCTTCAAATACCAATACCGTATCGGTCCCGTATCGATACCGATACCGTACCGTACCGAATATTTCGGTACCGGTACCCAGTTTTGACAAATTTCGGTATCGATATTTTCGATACCGGTATCACGCTCATCCTTACCATACATAGATATCTAAAACAATTGAAAGCGCACAAAATATTATCAAAAGCTAGAAAATAGAAAATTAAAGGATAATAGAAACAATTATATTTTTAAATCCATTTTTTTTAATTCAAACTAAAAGTAGTATTTCATCTCAAATCTCAAATATGAAATATACATAACCTTTTACTTTGATAGTTTCATTCATTATATAACTAGGTTATAACCCCGTGTATTACACGGGTTAAATAAATAAATTATATATACTAAATTAAAAATCTTCTTTATTGTAAGGTTGAATAAATATAATTTTATATATTAAATAATAAAAAGTTATATTAATAAGAACAATATTGTACGGGTTGAATAAACGTAATTTTATATACCAAATAAAATCACGTGTATTACCCGAGTTGAATAAATGTAATATTGTTTACCAAATAATAAAATAATACATTTAAAAAAAACCCTCATTTATTACACGGGTTGAATAAATGTAATTTTATATACCAAATAATAAAAAATTACATCTTTTAAAATATGCGTATTACACGGTTTGAATAAATGTAATTTGCTGTAGTAAATAATAAAAAAAATATATATCCTTAAAAAACTCTGTGTATTGTACGAATTGAATAAATCTAATTTTATACATCAAATAATAAAAAGAGTAAAATGCACGGATAGTCCCTGTGGTTTGGTGAAATTTCACCTTTAGTCCCCAACTTTTCAAAATTACACTCTTAGTCCCTGTGATTTGACAAGTTGTTACTCGGATAGTCCCCAAAGCGGATGGACGTTAATTTTTCTGGTTAAGTGAGTGTGAAATGACAAGGACTATCCGAGTAACAACTTTTCAAACCACAGGGACTATCCGAGTAACAACTTGTCAAACTACATGAACTATCCGAGTAACCTTCATCCGCTTTAGGGACTATCTAAGTAACAACTTATCAAACCACAGGGAGTAAGAGTGTAATTCTGAAGAGTTGGGGACTAAATGTGAAATTTCATTAAACCACAGGGATTATCCATGCATTTTACTCTAATAAAAAGTTATATCTTAAAAAACCTCATGTATTACATTGGTCGAGTAAATGTAATTTTGTATAGTGAAAATAAAAATATTTATATATTAACACAAAGTTTGGTTTTCGTGATAAAAATAGATTATTCTGTTGTTGCAAAATTTGTTAACGATGTCTCAATAAATTTAACCCTTTATTTAAAACTCCGTAAATGTATAAATGATAAATAATATTAGTTAATTTTATTTTAAGTTTCGTAAAACCTGTTTGATACCAAACTAAACAAAATGTTCAAATATATAGTTAAGATCAAATTAGATAATTAAATTTGAATTTGAAGTAAATAGATAAATATAAAAGTAATAATTAATCTATACTATATAATAAAATTCAAATAAATAATAGAATAAATTACGATTTTGGCCCCGTGGTTATATAATTTTTACCCTTTTAGCCCAAAAAAGAATTTTTTAACATCTAAGCCCCCAACGTCTTTTTTTTATAACCTTTTTGGCCCCTAACGTTTTTTTTTCTAACTCTTTTGGCCCCTAACATTTAATGGATGGTGTTAGTGTTAGGGGCCAAAAGGGTTAGAAAAGAAGACGTGAGGGGCTAAAATGTTAAAAAATTCTTTTTGGGGCTAAAAGGGTAAAAGTGATATAACCATAGGGGCCAAAATTGTAATTTACTCTAAATAATATTATAAATGAGAAGAATATTAAACTAAATAATAATTATCTATAAAATATTAAACTAAATAATATTTAATAGGAGACTTATCTATAATTAATTAGAAAAAAATTAAATTAAAATAATAATTATCTATAATAGATGCTCTAATATGATGAGAAGTGTTCCGAAAAATGGTTTTTTTATTATATAGTATAAATTTCTACCGTGGTCTGTTTTTTGATAAACGAGGGAACGCAAAACGTGCAACGCGAGTACGCAACCCAAACGGTGGCCTTCTTCAAACCGTCTTCTTCCCTCCCTCTCTCCCTCACCGACTCCGATATTTCCCCGACGGTACGTTCCTCTTCCCGCCATCTTCTCTTAGATCTCTTCCGAATCCTTCTTTCTACTTTCTAAATCGATCGATTCTCTCTTCATCCATATAATCTCCTTTATTTCACCTTTCATATCGTCCTATCTAGTTACCAAATCCTCATCGTTTGGAGTTTCAAATCATCGGATTATCAGTTTACAAGATTTTGCTAGGGTTTTATCGTAACTTTTGTAGTTTAGTTTCTATTTATTGAGATAATTCATATGCCTATATGCGTATTATGTATGTTACGCTTGATCATACAGTTTTATGCGTCTGTTGTGCGTTTTCTGTCTAGGTTTATTTTTGCAAGATTAGACTGACTATATTTAGGCGACTTTTTGAATTAACTTAATTGTGTAGTCACAAAACTGTTGTCTCAATTGGTTGATTTGATCTAGTAGGTTTGGTTTTGTAGGAATTTGCAGATGCAAGTTATATATTTTGAGTTAGGCTGTGTTATTTGGATCAGAGGCGCATTAAGCGTGTGGTTATGTTTGTTTGTGATATATTATTTAACAAAGTTTAGGCAGTAGTTGATATTGATCTTTATTGTAGGGGATTGATCTTTATTGTAGGGGACTGCGTTTATTGTTTTAGTAAGTTTTACAAATGGCTGTTACTTATTTTGAGTCAACATTGATCATGGTTGTAAAAATCAATAGGCGCTAGTCAAATCGTAAAATACACTGGTGTATTTTCATCATCAAATCTTGGCCATTGATTTACACTTGTGTATTGATAATCAAGGGCTAGGATTAGTTCACTAGTGTTCACAATCAAGGAGGTTGTTCACAAATGAACCTAACCTTATATATATATACACACATACACACACAGAAAAAATTTCAAAGTTTTCTATATAAACTTATTATTTGGATAGGATTAAAAAGTATATTTTTTCAAATACTTCAAAGACTTTGACCAATTTTGATTGTGTTTGACCGATCACTGATTTTTGGTCTGACTAGGTGAAATTTAATCAGTGAAGTACTGATTACGGATTAATCACTGATTAATCTTGATTTTTACAACATCGACATGGATTTTGAACGGGATTTTAAGTACTTTGCGTGCATCAGGAGTTCTGCTGTTTTGTTCGTTTGTAGGAGTCTTTCAAGTTTCAACATGGCATATGAAATTCATAGGTACTTTTTTAAGCAAAATCCACAAGCATGAAATGTAATTCTATTATGCAGCAATGGCCATTTGTGATTTGTGATATTTGTACTTATTATGGCTGTTGGTTAATTACCTAATATGTTTAAATTAGAAGTGTAATAAAAAGTCACTTTATTCAAATATCTCTTTTTAATCTATTAGACATTTCAGGTCTTGATTCTTAGGGGGTTCGTAATAGATTTTTTTTTTTTTTTTTGTGGACTGAAGAACATTGATAATTTGCTTTCTTAGCCTTGGTCATTGAGTGTAATGTCTAATTTATAAGAAAAACAGACAAGTGTAATTACTTTGTACATTTGTAGGATGCCAACTGAACTTAAGTTTCCTTAGCGAACTTGGTACCATCTCGTTCTTTTTAAGATCTCTGCAGGATCAGTGACATTGACGGTATGTTGGTGTGTG
The DNA here is from genome assembly GCA_030545235.1 of Helianthus tuberosus. Classification (NCBI taxonomy): domain Eukaryota; kingdom Viridiplantae; phylum Streptophyta; class Magnoliopsida; order Asterales; family Asteraceae; genus Helianthus; species Helianthus tuberosus. The sequence goes on along the minus strand of CM060396.1, from coordinate 49,570,597 downwards.
ATGATTGCTCATGCCTTGTAATTAAACAGCTCAATTGCCTTCATGCAGTAAACTTTTATTATCAGGACTGGCTGGTGAGTGGTATTAGAATCGAAATATCTTATATGTTTCTCTCTCACGCACAAGCACACATGCACCTTATCTACTAGTTTAGTGCTTAGGTTCATTGCTTCAAGGACATCACTTTGGTCTGTTGTATACTTGATTGATGTAGTTTATGATAGTAATTTGTGCATATATTCATGGTTTAAAAAACGGTTGAGGCGTGCCCCAGGGGGTTATGTTTGTATGTACGTATTTAAGGGTCGAGGTGGTAAGAAAACACGCGCCTCATTTGGTTATGTGTGTTTTTGATGTTTTAGACTTTCTGTGTCAATTATTTTATTTTTTATGTGTTTTTTTATGTTTTAGACTTTGTGTCAATTATTTTATTTTTATAAGATATATAGTTTTAATACATATATTCATTTTAATTCCCCCTCGGGCTTACGTCTCGGTTCGCCTTGAAGCTTATGCCTTGTGAGGCGAGGCGAAAACGTCTCGAGGCTCGATTCCCTTTTTTTAAACTTTGCACATATTGATACGATAGTCTAGCCATTCACAGGAGCTTTATTTGGTAGAGCTGTTGTTTTTTTTCCATTCCTTGTCTAAATTTTGTATGGCATTCCATTGCAGGCAGTTTTTACTTATCTGAGCAACAGAAGATAGTTTTCATTTTGAATACTTTATTGCTATCAAGGTTCAACTTTCTTTTCGATAGCCATGCAGTTTTGTGCCTCTAGTGAAAATCTAAAGAATGGGTCCTCCTTTGATGATGGACCATATAGGTCTTACACAGTTATACTCATTGGGCCACAAGTCACAAGTTGTGAAATTGTATAATGTTAGCTAAAGGGTGGACGTTTAACATGTGGTACAAATTTTATGCTAGAGAAAGTTGAATAGGTGGTGGTACCATTTCTGTATCTTAAGATACACTTCAATTGGAAAAAAATGTGAACATCTGATGTAATCCTGTTTTCACCAATATCTTTCACTTAGAGTACAACCTTGACATCCAGTTTTGGCTGAAGCTGAACAATTTCTTTCAAAATCTTAATAATTCTTCCATCCAAGGTGTATGTATCTAAGGTGGCACACTAACAAAGCGGTTATGGGCTCAAATCCCAACTGGGACAAAGGTGAAGGCTGTGTGAATTTGCTATTAAGAAATGATTTTATTCATCGCAACAGCTGACCTGTTGCAAAGAATGTGGTGATTAGATTCTGGAATTCTGTATGGTTAAAGAATCATCTATAAAGGTTTTTTTACTGCAAAATAATGAGGTCACGAGTCATGATGACTTAATGATGATATTGGGGGCAATCTGAAATACGACAAATCTACAATGTAGTAAATGGCATGCAAGAGTCCGATTTTATAAAGTAGAAGTCACACCTTTTTGATTTGATGCTAATGAAGAACATAAGCAATTGCATGAAAAAAATATTTTTCAAAGGCTGTAAACATTGACTTGGCATAGTGGGATTTTGTTCACAAAATTATAAAAAATTGAAAAAATAAGGGGAGTGACATTTCCGTGTAACTGGTCACTTCGCTTTTGAAGGGTTGCTTGTAAGTTCACAGAAGGTGTACACAAGTGCGTTCACCCAGCATTTATGCTTAAATTGATTGGTTACCCCAATTGCTTTGCAATCATAGAAGTTCTAGCCAGAGTGAGCAATGCGAGTACGGTTTTAGTGTCAGTTTCCTGTAGTGAAGAAGAGCTGATAGTTGTAGTCTCAGTCTTTCAGATGTTGGGCTGCTGTTATTTTGGATCCGAAATTGTCTATAACATGTAATGTGCTTTGGCCTGCAAGGTAATTTGTGTCGTGGAAAAGTTCTGGCTTATGAAGACAATCTGTATTGAATATCACCTGTAGCATGCCTTGTAATATTTTTTTAATATTTGAAGTAATCAATTATTATAGCCTTAAGCTTTTTTTTTTGTTTCTGAAATTGTTTGGTGTATGGTTTAGTGGTTCTACTTGGCTAAAAAATTGGCTACTAAAATGCTAGTGTCTTATCTGATAAGTTGTGTACAAGCTAGAAGAATTACTATAAGTTATTATTATTGGAAGATTACCGTGCTCAAATGTCTGCGAAAGGTGCCACCTATAGTTTGGCAATCCCTCTTGTATAAGTCCTTGAGAGTGCTGGGATATGCAGCGTTTGTAGATATAAATCGACTAATCCCTTTCCCAGTTCGGCATTTTTTCTGGTATGCTGTACGTTGATGCTTTCATTTGAGTTTGCACTGATCATAATTATTTCTTGCATATAATTTCACATATTTGATAATCATCTCGAAAGAACATTTTTTACTCGAGTCCCATGGCATAATAGTTATAATGTCTGACTAGTGGTAGTTAGATTACTTGATGCAAGTGTTTCAACTATTAGTAAAAAAATAGTACTCATAAGGTATTCTTGTAGATACTTGACTGATAGTAAAACACTTCAATTGAACTATCAAATCAAACATTATAACTATTATGGGAACTTTAACAGAGTTTTTTTAGATACCCGGAGTAACTAATTATTAAACACTTAGATAAAATACCCTCGCTCTTTCAAAATTTTTGCATATTTTGGCCTCATAGTTTTAGTCTCCTTTGAATGTTATTTTTTGTTTTATTTTTTCAACAGGGATCGGCTTCTTTACTGATGTTCATGGTTGTCCATAGCGAATAGCGGACGATAGCGACAAGCTACTTATACTCTACGTAGCAATAGCGATGAAATAGCGGGCACTATTTTATGTTTAGTGATACACTAGAAGAAAATTTTAGAAATATTGTACATGTGTATTTTACCAAAAATCTCGCTATTTCCCGCTATTTTTGCTACCAACTATATAGCGACACATGAGCGCAACGCTATTCGCTATGTCAGGCGCTATGCTTGCTATTAACTATGCTGATGTTAGATATATCTTTCTAGTAATTTTTCCTGAGAAAAATCATTACGTTCACAGTTCATACAGCTTTCCTTATGAATGCTATCATGACAAGGTTAGCTGTGTAATGGCAAGCAACACAAACAAACAAAGGCACATTTTGGTAACCTCATATGGAAAAAATCAGGGTTCGATCCACCCTTGGGGCCCAGTGCCGCTGCCACCGCTGGATGATGGGTGGTTATGTGAGTTTGTTGGAGTGCATAGAGGTCACAAGGTTTATATAAGTCCATCATATTAGCATTTTGGTAGACACTTTCCTTTATGTTCTGTGTTATCTGTCAAAGTATTAGGATCAAGGATTGTAGGCTAGTCACATGTACATAAATTGAGAAAGTTCCATCTATATGAACATATTCATTTAGGAAACTGTTGATATAGGTTTTATTCATTCCGTACACCTTTTAAGTTCTTTCACACCAATAGTTAATTTATACAGTTATTGGGTGGTTCCTTCTTTTCTGCAAATGTTGTTGATGCTGCTTGATGGAAATGCTTCTAAGGTGAATATTTGCTCTTCCATCTTTCATCTTAATTTCTGAGATACTTTTTTCTTATCTACGTAGATTTCTCTCAAAAGCGGAGTGAAATCGAGTTCTTTCAAACAGGATGGAGCATAGACACATGTCTAATCAACTCATGATACCAGGGCATTACCAACACGAGAACAATCATCCTCCTTTCGGTTAGATGAAGTTCTTAGTTCAAATTACTTTTTTTAAATTCTTCAATATACTAATCATGAACCTTTTGCAGTAAGGGGTGTTGCCACTGAGAATGGTGCCCATTCTAATCCCAGTCAGCATTTAGGTGGCAGACCAAACGGGTATCATTCATCAAACACTAACTTACAAACACACAACCTCCCTCCACCTTTCTCAAGACCTCCCTTTGATCCCTACCCACACACATCAACCAATGGAAACACGTCTTTGGTACCAGTGGGTCCGGCTGGTCATATTCATCCGGCTCACAGTATATCTGAATCTAGAGGGCCAGGTAAAAGGAAGGCCCCTAGTGTATTTGAAGGTAGCTCGAGCGGCTTTAATGGTGCAGGGAATTCATCTGGCTCTCAGATGTTTCCATATAGGGGAGTTAATCTCTCAATCGATGGTCCAGATTCGATGAGGAATGTTAGAAGAAGATTGGAACCTAGCATAAGTGCTCATGTGCCCAACTATGATTCTCACTATTACCAACCGACAACACACCCCGCAAACTACTCTGTCCCTGTTCAACCTATTAATCTAAGTGCTGATGTTACGGGTCGAGAGTGGAATACTGTTCCTTATGCTGCTTCCTATAATGGACGGACTTCACATCCAGGTAAATTTTATTTAGTTATTCTGTATTTATGTTCTTATTCATGATATATGATTTATTTGTTGAACTTTTGGCCTCATAAATAGAAGATAATAGTGAGTAGGCTAGAGGTGGCAGGGTGAGCAAGTATAGGTCAAAACGGATTCGGGTTCAAACATCTGTTTATATGAAGGTCAACACAGGCTGGGTTGTGCTAGGCTGACCCATACAAAAAATTTGACCACTTTCGTCCCTGAGATTTGACATCTTTTGCAATTTTTGTCCCTGAGGTGCCATTTTCATCCTTGAGGGCCAATATTCGGGGGACGAAAGTCGCTATAAATTGCCAGACACAAGGATGAAAATGGCAATAAAACGCAAACATGAAGGACTCAAATGCACAAAAAAGTCATTTTGGATGGAACAAGTAAAAATGACTAAACCTTAGGGATGATTTTGGCATTTTACTCTTCTATAAATGTTAAACTTGTTAGTATTAGTGTTAATAACAATTTAGAAGCTTTGTTGTGTTGTATGCATCAAAATTATACCAATTTGACCCGTTACTATTTAGCTACAGTTTTTCAATTTGCCCTATTTGATATATAATAAAACCCTAATCCATCCATTCATAAATCATAGCGTGTCAAATTCTCACATCCAGTTTTGACTTTTTCATGATGGGTTATTTTTAACAAATTGTTTATGGAAATACAGATGTTCATGACCCACGACGTGAAACAAATCAGTACTATGCTGGAGGGAGTTCTGTTGATGTCAATGCCTCTCACTACAATCCATCTCTCAGAGGAAATATTCCTTCTTCCTCACAGAATCCTCATGTGTCACATGTTCAACCCACTAGAGATGTACACAGTTACCATCATCAAAGAGTAACACCTTTTTACAGGAACGATCCGAACTACAGTAATTACAACAATGGCGGTAGTTATTCAACAAATGAGCTGCAGTTTCCTTCAGAAAACATCTCATCCAGATATTCCAGCTATACTGCTGCAGGAGAATGGGGTGGCGGTGGTTACATGGGCGGGAGGCCAAGGCTAGCTGTCGAGAGACTGCAGCCTCGTGTTGGTGTGATTGATTTGCATCATGGATTTGGACACGAGGTGTGTAATATGCATTTAAATTGATATTCTTTTTATCGGTGAATTAATTAACATGATGATTTGACTTGAATTCTTTTCCTGCAGACCGTCACGGTTGAAGAGTCATCTCTCTATCAGGAACCCAGTAATCTTCCAGATGAGTATCAAGATATGAGGCTAGACATTGACGACATGAGCTATGAGGTTTCATTGCTACTCATTTACTTTCATTTTCTATTTCTGAGGTCCATCTTGAATCCCCTTGCAATTAGAAGTGGCACAATGGGCGTGTCTAGCGGGCTGGGTCAAAATGGGTAATTTTGTTATTTTATAACCAAGTTTGGCCATTTATAGGTATATGTAGAGGTGCACAAAGCAGGTTTTGTTTAAAATACCGGCTCGGGTTATAAACCGAACCGGCTTGGTCAATAACAGTAAAAATCAGTTTCTAAAAAACCGGTTCGGGTTATAAACCGGATTTATACGGCAAAATACTTGAACCTATAGTCAGTCCTATACGAATTGATTCTGTACTTTTAAACCTTGGGGCGGGGCCCAAACTGTCATCATTCACATCGAGTTGTATTTTGACAGGAATTGCTTGCGCTTGAAGAAAGTATAGGGTATGTGAGCAGTGGCTTGTCGGAGGATGGGATTTCTAAATGCGTAAGGGAAAAAATATATTATTCTATGGATCAAAGTTATGATACTTGTCCTATATGCCTTGTAAGTGATAGATACTCTTTATGATTTATTATTAGTATTGTTATTGTTATCATGATTTTTATTACTATGGTTATTGTAATAAACAGGACGAGTACAAGAATGGTGAAAAGATTGGAAGAATAGAAAAATGTGGGCATGAGTATCATGTAGATTGCATTAAGAAGTGGGTGATGATGAAGAAAGTTTGCCCCATCTGCAAGTCTGAATGCTAAAATTGATTCAAAGTAATCATTTTTTTCCTTTCTTGTAAATATGAAGTATATACAATTCATGTGAATCATATCACTTTTAAATCTGTTTCATACAAGCTTTTATGGTATATTTGCATGTATTGTTAATTGACATGGTTGCAGGGACGGACCCACTCCAACTCGTGGGTGGGTGGGCGGGCGCACCCTTTGAAAAAAAATATATTAGGCGATCCGGAGTGGAGTCGGCAAAGTCATTCGGCACCGATCGGTGACCGATGCCAACCTTTTCACCGCATATGCTCTACCGATTTTGGGGGAGAAGTCGGTGAGGGAATACCGAATCGGGGAGAGGGAGGGAAGGGGAGAGAGTGGGGGTATGTGGTGGGGTTCATACCATCTCAACCAATAACACATTTTTCCTTTTTTTTTAAATAGTTTACCAATTCATGAAGTGTCTAACCATTGTTCATTGCCAACACTTTTGAGCATAGTTTACCACTTTGACATGGCATACTCTCACTGGTTGATTTTGAAGTTTACCACTTTCAAGTGTCTAACCACTCCCTACACCCTTAGTGTTATTTTCCGTCAAAAATCCTGACCGCACACCCCTTGAACTTAGTTAAGATGAGAAGCGAAGAGTAAAAGCTAAATTGATTGAATTTTTCCGGCTGATGGCGGCTCCGGCGAGATGTAGCGGCAGCAAGAGGCGCTGCTATAAGGATAAAATAAGACATCAAAGATATAATATAACCTAATACTAATGGGGCTATGCAGTAAATTTGGGCCTATAAAAACTAAACTCACAACTTAATATATAAATAACTTTAATTTTTTATTTGAAATTTTCCCTGTTAAAAGTTGAAAGCAGTGTACAAAACAAAAATCAAGTAATTTTACTTTTTATTAATAAATTTACCCAACTTAATATATAAACAACTTTAATTTTTCTTTAAATATGTTTTTTGTTTGTTTGTTTTACTACTATTTAGTTTATGATTTATTGGTTTTTAATAAGTTAATTATTTTAAATATATTGAAGGAACGTTTTTAGTAGAGATCTTTATTTCTAGTGATATTTTGAATTTAGTTATTAAATCTTAAGAATACTAATTAATTCAAGTAATTTTACATATTTAGTATTACTTTAAATCTAAAAAATTCTAATTAGTTCAAGTAATTTTAAATATTTAGTATTACTTTATATTTTAATGCTTATTTACTTCAGCGAGGTTTCTCGTGTAGAGGCAGTACGGTTTCCGGGGGAACGCCGTAACCAAGTCTGACCAATCCAATGCGGGCCCGGTTAAGACAACGTAGTCTGGGCAGATCTTGGCTAGGGCCGCCGTTTAAGCGGTGTGACATTGGGTCACTAAAAAAGAAAGTCACAGTTCAAAAAAAAAGTTGTATATAATTTCATTACAAGAGTTTAGAACATCTTTGTAAATCGGCTATTATTATTGTAGTTATTATTATCATCTAGTTTTTATAATATAAATTAAAAAAAGGCAGTAAGTCTAGTTCAATGTCTGGCGCGGTTTTAAAAACATTGGTTATGGCTAGATTTCCAATAAAGAAAACTCTTAAAAATAACTTAGATATATTAGATTTTCATTATGTATTTGTATTGACGTTTGCCGTACTTTTGTTGATTATATAATAAATTGTTTGATTATTTTTTTATATGACCGACCCGACCCGAACTAGATCGAAAAAAGTATTATACGGCGATAGAAAAATAATCCTTAAAAAAATCCGCTCCCCATGAAAAAAAATTCTAGGTATGCCACTGCATGGTTGAAGACAAAAAGTTTTCTATATTATAGAAAAGAGTAAATTTCCATTTTGCTCCTTGTGGTTTGATCGTTTTAACGGTTTTGCCCCAATCCTTTAAAAATAGCCATTTTACTCCCTGATCTATGAAGCTTATCACGATTTCACTCCCTGCCCCAAACGAAATCCATTTTAAACGTTAAAAATTGTCAGGTTTCAGTCTAGGTATTGGTCTAATTATGGTCATAATTGTCCATCATGTGTTATGCACTTGACAATTTTTAACGTTTAAAATGGATTCCGTTTGGTGTAGGGAGTAAAATGGTTATTTTTAAAAGATTGGAGCAAAACCATTAAAACGACCAAACTACAGGGAGCAAAATAGAAGTTTACTCTATAGAAAAAGTAAAAACAAAAATTCTTTGATTTGTGCAGGATCAAAACTTAGTTATTTGATGTTTTTGTATATGTTAATGGGATTATTTGATCTCTTTTGTAAATCTTATTTAAAATGCTTTCACACAAAAAATAAGGGTTTACTAGCATATTATAATGTCTAAATAGGTTTATTTATTTAATCCTATTTATATCTATCTATCTATCAATTAATAGTTATTTTAATCAATTCACTGTGTTTTCACTAGTAATGTGATTGAATGCATGCCTTCTTATTCCCCTATATATGTAGGAAACTTAATATTTTCGTGATCAACAAAGCGACAACACAAAATGATGTTTAATCTAGAGTTTTTTCTCAAACTAGTGTTGGTGGATAAAATATTTACCAAAATTAACCAAATCAAACTAGTTTGGTTAAAAACTCGTTTAATCTACAAGTCAATCATCATTGTACTTGGCCTTCTTACAAGAGTGACAAGATGGACCATTCATTCCACAAATCTTAAAAGACTTCCTTTACATTTTCCTTATTACCAAGTTGAAATTTCGCAAGATCACTAGAAAGACCGTGTTATCCTCATGAACTGAGTCACACCAATTTAGACAACGAGAATATATATGGAGCTCGTTCTTTTCAGAACCAGTCTTAAATTGAAAACTATAAGAACCACATAAAACGCTTGTACATAATGCATTAATGATTTAATGAGATAAATATAACTGTCTTCTGTAATACCACATAAAAGCAAAAAAATATAAGTATATTATACAATAATCGTAGTTCTCAACTTATATGAAATAAACACCCCATTTATATTTGATACGCTAAACATTTTCTAATCAACTTTGAACATAAATTTACTTTACAATTAAGTAGTTCTCAACTTATATGAAATAAACACCCCATTTATATTTGAAACACTAAACATTTTCTAATCAACTTTGAACATAAATTTACTTTTCAATTAAGCCGGCGTCTTCTCTCATGCCACCATCTCCACCTACAAAGAGTTAAAAGGTACAACAATAAAGTTATTTCTTTGTATTCAAGAAACAAAATCCATTTTTGTTGATAAAAAGACATATATACCCTTTTAGTTTTTCAATAAAAAATTATTTTGTAGAATCAACTTTTTATTATGTAAATACTGATTTTGTAATGAAGGGAAAGCATACCAAAAGAAGTCCCATCTTGGTCCAACTTTGGACATTCGGTTTTCGCCATACGGGTAATCGGTCTCGGACCTCCTCGTGTTGCGAAAGGCACAACACCCGATGCAATATATGCCTATTAGAAGGAGTATCATGATAACGTTGAGAACCGAGAGCTTTCGCCAATCCCTCCTCACATTTTCCAACACGCCCGCTTTGCACGAGTCACACTCGTAGCATAACACGCTCGGATCGTTGCTCCATTTGTAGCAATCTATGTTTTGAGCCATCATTGACATCTCATAGTTGCATTCACTCGGTGGTTTGCAACATCCTGACTGTTAAAAAATTATATCAAATACGAACACTTTGCAAGAAGGGGCTGACATACAATACATCACTACTACAAAGCTTTAGCATCGGCCGAAACCGTCATAAATCCATCGGTAAAGGCCTTTTGTGATGGATTCCTGGCGGTTTTGCCATGAGAAAGAAACTCTACACTATTAGTTAAGGGTAAATGAATTACAAAAATAAAAACTTAGTGATGGAGCAAAGACTCGAACTTAAAACCTTTACATCATACAAAAATAAAAACTTAGTGATGGAGCAAAGACTTGAACTTAAAACCTTTATTTCATTTTGAGATGGTTTTGCCACTACACCACCAATATTTTTTTTACATAATAAACGGATGAATATGCTAAATATATAATTTAATAAATATATACAAGCTTATAAAGACTTTTCGGGCCCTTTGAAATTTTGGGCCTCGGGCGTCGGCACGGGTTTGTCAGGCCCAAAGCCTGTACACTAATCGCAATTATCATATAGCAACAAAATTTGAGACAAATTTTCAGTCGCTAATACAATGATAAAACTTATCAAAATTAACAACCAAATTTGTTTTTATATTTAAAATATATCTAAATCTAAAATCTTAAATATAAAAAAAACACAAATCAAAACAAAAGTGTTTATTTTGTTGCTATTTTTTACTAGGACATCTATCCAGACCAGCAAACAGAATTTTAGTGTTATATTATGTAGTATCTAATACTCGTTTTATTTATTATTATGTATCTGACATTCGAGCAACACCAGCTCTCAACAGAAATCTTTAGATAATAACTATCAGTAAAAATATCTTGGATCGCTTTGTAATTAGCTTAGTATAGCTTACCACTTTTAATTCAAAGTTCTTGCTTTAAACTAGTGGCAGACCCATAAAATATTTTCAAGAGGTGCGAATAAGTGCTTTAACCAAATTTTCAAAGGGTGCGATCAGGATTTTGCTCTATAAAATGCACTAAATATTTTTTTCAAGAGGTGCGCCTGCTCACACAGGACTTTACCTAGATCCACCCCTGCTCTAAACACATATGGTCTAAAAAAACATGTTATCATAAATAACTAGATCAGATACCTACATATATGTTACAAGCTAGGTTATTATAAGCTAGTTAGAAACTCATATATTACATGGATTAAATAAACGAAATATTAGGTAGTTGATAATAAAGATATAGAAAATATAAAACGATATTTTGAGATAAGCTATATTTACGATACAATACGAAGAATGAAATAAGAGAAGCGAGAACAAAAACCTTAAGCTCACAGAACTGTGACACGTGATAGATATTTACCTGAATAGGGGACATATCTTTAGTCAAATAGTCAACAGGAGACCACATAACAATATCCCTACAAGTCTTTGACCCCAAAATACAACTCCTAACAGTCACCCAATACTTTGGATCTTCAACTTTATTCCTAAGCCAAGTGGAATAATCCTCCAACCGGTACTCGTTGTACAACCTGCCGGAAACCGCGGTTCCACCGCCTGCTCCGGTGATGATGAAGCCGAATATGGTGAAGCCCATCAAGGCTGCTATGAGGAGGAGCATGGCCACCAGGTAGAGCCAGAGTGCCCATGCCAAATGGAAGCATGCACCTATGAACCCCACCAACGAGACGATCAAGATTATGAATCCGATGATGAGAAGCGGTGTTTGGAGGATGCTTTCGCAGGTGGCGCTGCTTCTTGTGATCCATAAGGCACCACCTATTATGGGTATGGATGCTAGCAGTGTGAATAGGTTTAGTAAACCTATTACAGTGTTGCTAAACCTTGACATGTTTGGTTTCCTTAGTTCTTGTGTCTCTCTCTATATATATACTCTCTCTCTCTCTCTAAAGTGTGGGAAGAACTTAAGTGTTCATTTTTTTTCATGTAATTTGGTCTAGGGAATTTCATGAAAGATAAGTTGAAGTGACGTGTTCGGTTTGTATTTTCGATTTATATTTTACACTGGAAAACTCATAGGACCCGTCAATATCTTGTTAATCAACGATATCAAATAAACATAGTTATTATTGACACCTTGATAATAAGGTTGTCGATTATTAAATGATGATTAAATAATTGTTAAAAGTTCCAATTTGTACTTGAAGTGTTGGATGAGAAACTATTTTTGAAAAGTAGTTTGAACTAAGAAACTAAGTATCGATTTAAATGTGTTAATTATGTAAATAATATATGTTTTGATTATTTAAAGTAGTTAAAAGCATAGGTGAGCATATGTTATTAACTTTAATTACATATGGGTTAAAATTAAACCTTAGGTTGATAATAACATGCGTTTTCATTGGCCACCAATAGTCTACAAAATAAGGTCAATCTTTCACGCTCAATATTCGTCTCACAAGAGCCTCGTTGACGTCCCTAAGGCGGTATTGGGGGCTTTATCAAGTTGATGTGAAGAGTGGCGCCAGTCCACACTCTATATATAGCCTAATAACTGGTGTTCAATTCGGTTACAAACGACTCAGTTTCTTCGGTTATCGATAAGATGTATTTGTTTAATCATCGGCTCTAGGCGTGGGAAAACTCAAACCCATTTTAGTTAATAAATCTAATCATATTTTAATCCAAATAAAAAAAAAACAACAAATTTGTTCAATTATAAAATCAATAAAAAAAGCTTCTCCAGCGTACAATATATTTTTAAAATCAATAAAAAAGAAAGCTTCTTCGACGTATAATATACTATTTATAAGATTTATCACGGTTAATCTTTGTGGCGACTTCTGATTGTTTATAGTTTATAATTTATAATTTATAAATTATAAATATATGACTACAAGTGAATAGTAAACCAGGTAAAAAAATTATTATAAATAACCCAACCGTCGATTTTCTCGATTGCTTTGATTGTATTAGTTACGGTTTTAGTTATTTTATTATGAAGGTGCTTGTTAACATCGTTTATAAAAAAAATGAATACAGAAATTAGTGTCTTTTTTATGAGTATTAAAAATGTATGGGTCGAAGAGATTGGGAGGAATATATGTACCATTTCTCATTATCATCCTCCTCCACTCTCCTTTTACTTTTTAAAATAAGTTTGGTACTTAATATTCACATGCATGTCCCCTCTATATTTCTATACATATATCGATATAGAGAGATAGAGTGAAAAAGGGATGTGAAAATATGATTTATGGATGTGAGAATAGTGAAAAGCCCGTTTGTATTGTAATTTATATACCAAATGATAAAACAAATAGCTTTTTATTAATTAAATATATGTATATATATATGTGAGTGTGTGTGGATATCTTTTCACTTCAATAATTACGGTCACAATAGATTCCACGCCCATATTACGTTGCATTGTGTCTTAAATTGTTATGTTTGGTGTTTTTTTTGCCAAAACAATCCAAAACATTATGTTTAAGTCCAAAACATGATGTTTACATGTCAATTCTTATGCATTCTCATAGTTCTCACGTAAAATGTCATTTTTACAGGATTCTAAGACTATACATATATATTAGTTATATTATATGTATATTTGGTCGACTGAGTTATAATCAGTATATGAAGGTGGAAAAAGTCACTGTTAATATTACAAGTGTACCCCTTTTGTTCCGTGTGTGAATGTAGAGATATTATATTTAACCAAACGTGAAGGGATGAAAGTAGTAAGAATATCTACTCTAGAATAGTGGTTTTGAAGAAAGACGAAAAATAGTACCCAAAAACACTATATAATGAATGTAGTGTGTGTGTGGCCTAAAATTTGAGATTCCATGTTATCTTCTGCACATATTTAGGGAAATAATTTTATTCCTTATGTCGAATCTTCATGTTTCACATCATGATGAAACTAGAATAAAACAGAAGAATAATTATTAATTATATATGTTAATTAATTGAGTTAAAAACTCCTTTAAGGACGATTTCATTTTAGTTTAAAACCAGTTTTAAACTTGACTCTGAACGATGTTTTAAGTTGTAGGTTAATGATTTTATTTTAGTTTAAAACCAGTATAATTATTAATTATATATGTTAATGATTTTTTTAAAAAAATCGAAAAACTACCTTAGTTTTGGTTTTGAATCAGAAATGACTGAACAATCGATTCTTGAATTAAATGTTTGTGAATTAATAAATAAATAAATCAAAGTAAGGTTAAAGATAACTTTTTAGATATTTTGTATGGTAATTGTAAAGCTTTGCCTCAAAAAGTAATAAATAAAACAATAAACCCGAAAGTATAAGTTGAAAGTTTAATACCTTAAGGAAGGAATATATTGAGGGGCAACTTGGTGAAGTTATAAAATAATTATCCATAGTACCAATTTTGCTTCTTTACTAAGTTTATATTTTAGGAAGCATGATTCTAAATTATAAGAAACTGTTGAAATGGTAAAAAAAGATTAAAAAATTAATCAGTCTCCAATGTTATTTTGTAGGTTCACCGGTTTATTTCAAATCAAATAACTTATGTACTTCAATATCATAAAAAGTAAAAATAAAAATAAAAAATTTGTTGTGTTTATATTCATATTTCTACGATTATATGTTTGAAGTTTTTATGAATTATTAGAGTTTGAATATGGTGTTTTAGTAGTGTTCACTCTGTTATTTGTGGGTTTTATGTTTGTTTTATGACTTTTTATACTTTTTAGAAAATTTGGACTCTGTAGCCGAACTCCACCAGTAGTGATTAATACACACTACTGAATATATATGCATTTCTAAAATTCTATATTAAAGAAATTACTGTAATAAGATTGAAAAACGAGTTTGTTAATATCTAAAGGAAGTCGAAGTATGGGAGTACATGAAAGAAAGAATATTAAAATGTGTGTGTGCGTGTCCTCCTCTTATCTTGTTCAATATGCTTGCCTTTCTTGATGCTCTTTGGCTCCACTAATTTTGCTTTTAGTGGGAATCAAAATATTCATTTTGCTTAATTATTCTATTAACTTTATTTTTATGATTTCAGACAATAAAAAGTACATAAAACCCGTTTAGTAAAAAGATTCTCAAAAACAACACCAAATCTTCTCTTTAATTAATATTTAATATATTTTACCACAATGTGTACTTACTAAAAAATTAAAGATATAAAGTTTTTTTTTTATTTATGTAATTAGTACAGATATTCAGTATCGCGTTTTCTTCCAAATTTGGTGTTTCATTCTTTCTTCCAAATAACATTAAAAAGCGAGGGACGGTTAATCATGCATCATGTGGTGGCATTGATAGCCGGAAGACAAGGGGGTACATGCGCTAATCGGCTTTTGTCCCAATTGCTGAGTGTTATGTGCCTTATGTCCAAGGCTTGATGCAAAACTACGACCGAGCCGGGGGTCTCACTGGAAGCAGCCTCTCTATTACTATGGGGTAGAGGTAAGGCTGTCTACATCTTACCCTCCTCAGACCCTACCTTAGCTTTGCTATTGGTGAGATATACTGAGTATGATGATGATGATGATGATGATTCTTTCTTGAAGGTTTCATAAAAACGTTAAGAAATGTTCAAACTAAGGCCAAGTACAATAACATATGAATACTTCAAATTGAAACTTGGAAAGATGAATTGAGTTTAGTTTGTTACACCAAGCTCATTGCACATAATAAGATTTGTTTTGACACAATTAACCTGTCATTACGCATTTTAATTGGATATAATTGCAACTACAAATTGCTTAATACAAAGACTACAAAGAGCTTATTCCAAAGATTAACAAGTAGTTTTAGTTTTTAAGCTATATAAGTTATCACCAATTCAGTTCCATGCGACGACGAAGAAAGTTGTGTTGGAAGAGAGCGTCAACACACTATTGGTTTAGTTTCATCGTACGAAAGGGGAACAAAGTGTTGTTACATACCGAAAACACAATTTGTGGTATCACACACACACAATTTGTTTTAAGAAAATCGTGTTGTGATTGAGGTCAATCATATTTTGCTTCATTTGTCTGTTTCGCGTTGATGTTTCTGATTTGATTTATGTTACTTTCTGTTAAATTTACTTTACATTGTCTTATCGTTTATCTGTCAAACAATATCATCTCGACATTTAAACATGACATGATGTTTAAAAATTGATAATGAGATACAAACTTAAACATAGTAAATCAAATCTGTGGTCACCCATTAATAGGTTTAAAGGTGGTTTAGCACCACAATGACTAGATGATGACACTTGCAATTAATAATGTATTATTTTAGTACTTAAGGATCATCGAATATGTCTTTAAACCTCGTCCATGTGCTTCTCCAAATTAAGAACTATAAATAAATAACCTCTAAAAAGTTCATGGGCCCAAAAGATACAGATCCACTCATCTGGCCCAACTATAAATGTAGCTCATCAATTCAAAGTATCAAACAGCCTGGGCCAGGCCCATTTTCCAAGTGTCAGCCTCAACTCTCAAGCTAAGCAGTTTCTGAAACATTCTATAGATTTATCATTTATATACCATCAAGGTCTAAGAAACATGTAGTCTAAATGTGTGTATTGTTTATATAAATATAACAAATATGTAATTATATAATAAATACTATGATATGTATTATTATGATAAAAGCAACTAAATAATACATATTATGTTTTATATATAAAAGTTACTAGGTTATGGCCCCGTGTGTTACACGGGTTGATTAATGAAAACGATATAATTTATTATTTGTAAATACGTATTATTTTTAATCTACTCTTGATAGTTTTAATTGAACATACATGATAAATTCATAAGTTGTCATTAATAACATTGAATTTCATGGGACAAACTTCTAATAACAATGAATTTCATGAGATAAACATCCTAAAATTAAAAATAAAAAAACAAAGTCATCAAAATTCACACCAACAAAACTTGGGAAAAGTTAATTAAAGAAAGGAACATTAGATTTTAATAATCTCAACTATTCGCCGTTGGCCGCTATCAGTTCCAATTTCAAAAATAACCATTGGTCGTCCCAACTATTAACATATTAGCTTCCAATAGAACCTGACTAACAGAACCGTAACGTTGTTAGTATTCGATCGCCAGAAAAACGCTTTTAGCCAGAAAAAAGGTTCTTAAAGGTCCGATATAAGGTTACAAAAAGGTTTGAGACGAAAAGGTTTGAGACGAAAATGTTGAGTTTTTTGGCAAAAAACTTAAGTTTTCCAGACAAAAAGCAGTTTTCTAGCGATGAAAGAATTTACGGCGACCTCAATAATTGGGGCTTTTAGTAGAAAAAGGTTCCTAAAATAAGTAATAAGGTTACAAAGAGGTTTGATAAAAAATCGAGTTTTTCGGCCAAAAACGCTTTTTCGGCGACCGGAGACTAACGACGTTAGGGTTCTGTTAGTCAGGGTCCATTGGAGGCCAATATGTTAATAGTTGAGACTGTCAGTGGTTACTTTTTAAGTTGGGACTATTGGCGGCCATCGACGAATAGTTGTTATTATTGAAATCCAATATTCCCTAAAGAAACATGCAACTATTTTGATTTTTTTACTCACTTTTACTATTTTGTGTGTGTTACTTGTTGAAAAGAAAAGTCTTGGTATCAATACATGCATCTCAACCCAATGGAAAATGTTCCCATTTTATTTCTTTTATTATATAACCTTGTGTAGTGTACGGGTTGAATAAATGTAATTTTATATACCAAATAATAAAAAAGTTATATCTTTAAAGAGTAGAAGTTGGGTGGAAAGTGTGTTTTTCCTAGAAAGTCTAGTGAAGGGGTAAGGTCCCAAAAACCTCATAAAAAGGATTTGGACCATACCACAAACTGGCCTCTCTAGCCTTTTGACCTTGCGCGACAGCGCACTGGTCCTACTAAAGGAACAAAGAAATCAGTAATTTACAGTCGCGCGCTTAAAGGATAACATGAGTACTTGCGCTTTTTCCCATTCAACAAAGGATCGAAAGAAACCTTTGTCCAATACTTCCGCCATAAAATCCAGACTTGGATATTATTTTACCCAGACTTGGGATTTATTTATCCGTGTACACACAGCAAGGTGCCACACCAGATTACAACAGAAATCTTCTAGAAAGAAATACAATCGTGCACCACCCAGACGGTTATAACCGTCTGGACACGTGTCGTCACCATAGACAACCCTGAAATCACAACGAAGGCATGCAATCAAGGAGTAATCTCCACTTAATCTCTTTCCACGTGGCGATCCCCTAGCCATAGATCAAACCACGATCCGTGTGCATTCACTTCGGATCGAGGTTAATTAACGTCAGATCAAAGAAATCAAACGGAAGAAAAATAACCGCTACGGCGTTAAGCATTTTCCGTTATCTTTTCAATAATGGGTTTTCCCTCCCAAAAACTCCCGGTTATAAATAAGAGAACTGTTCAGGTATAAACTCAGACTACTCTCACTCTTCAAATACTTATCTTCTCCGATATCAATACTTATTCTCACGCCGGAGTCGGGTCAAGGAGAGAACCCCCTTCTCCCCTTGGCGAGGCTAACGGTGTTCTTTTTTGCAGAGCTACCGGAGAAGTAATTCCACTGCAACTGAATCAACTGAGGGAGAGCTAACTTTTTATGCGGATTCAAACCCCCTAACTATCTCGGTTCCGACCATTTAGTTGGTGTTTCTTCATTGGCGCCCACCGTTTTTCCTCAGTTTTCTAGTTTCTACCTCGTTTTGATTCAGTTCATTCTATTTTCTGTCTTCGCACATGGCAGAAAATTCGTCATCTCATCGACACCCTGGTCCTCGACCAAATGTCGGAAACAATTTACCGATAGAAGGAATCGTAGAGGAAGCTTCAGACGATAATGAGGTTCAGTCTCATCGAGCAAATGATCCTGTTACCCCAGGAATGTTACCAGTAAATCCTGCACAGTCAATTTTACCGCCAGGGGAAACCCCGATATCATGGTACGTCCGGTCTCAAGGAGCATTAAATGCGGTATACTCACAGTTATGTGCTCAAACTGCTCCTGTAACCCAATCCCGGAGGCCGGGATCAAGAGCTCATGCCTCTCAGCGAGAAGAATCAACTTACGATGATACAAGCAGTTACCGAAAACAACATCATGATGAATCTCGACCTCGTCAACGACAATCGGTGCATGATAGGTTGGGTTCTCAACGGGATACTCACACCGATGAATCTGATCGAACATACCGATTGAGTGAAAACACAAGCGTCTTCAACAGATTACAGCCAAACTATAACAAATGCAGGCCTCGAGCGGTTTACAACCCCGAGGCCGAGCATAACTATGATTTAGTTTATCGCCCGGACGAAGCGGCAGAAAACTCGAAGTTTATATTAGAGATAGCTTTGGCTCCGTTAGAACGGGCCAAGTTACCATCTAATGTTGGGAAATTTAATGGGTTAACCGACCCTGATGATCATCTAAGGGTATTCACCAGTGCAGGGCTGGTCGGTGGTTGGACCCTTCCGCTGTGGTGTCACTTATTTGTACAAACACTAACTGGCCCAGCGCGAATCTGGTTTGACAACCTACCAACGGGGCAGATAGAGTCGTGGAAGGATCTACGGAAAAAATTCCTAACACACTTCAGCCAACAAAGGCGCTCAAAACGTGATACATCCGATGTCATGAACATATGGCGTCGCGATGATGAGAATCTGGAAGATTTTATTACCAGATATAATAAGGAAGTGTTAGAGATCGGAGGTGTCAGCGAACAACTAATCCGCGCACAGTTTAAGTACGCGGTTAGATGTGACGACATGGTCAAAGTGTTATCAGGAACAGAAGGCCTCCCCACGAGTTGGGAAAAGATAATGGCGGCGGCCAAGGTTTATGCGCAGACTGAGAAAAATCTTACTACAAACAGGCCACCCCCACCACACAGTAGGCCAGCAGACTTAAGCGCAAATGGCAAATACAAAAAGTCATGGCGCGAAGCATCAGGAAGCCGATCCGCGGAAGACACCCGCACAACAGCTAACAAATTCTCTGCGCAAAAAGAGAACAAGTACGAAAATAAGGAGAGGCATTGGACTCCTATAACAAAAACCCCAGCGGAGGTGTTAAGTACTGAGGATCACCAATTCAAACCTCCAATTCCGATGAAGAGTAAACGTGGTCAAGACCCGTCACAGTACTGCGAATATCATAAGGATAACGGGCACACCACGAACAACTGTATATCCCTGCGCATGGAAATCGAAAAGGCTCTCAAGAATGGAGAGCTCACACATCTGCTCCAGAATATACGCAAGGAGATTAAACAGATTACTCGAGGGGAAGAAAGCTCGAGCAAACGGGCTAAGACTTAAAGAACTCTGCATGTTCTCCGCGGAAAAGACATGACCCATCAAGAGCAGCGGAACTGTCAGGGAGTAAGTTAAGTTCTATTTAATTATTCAAAACAACTTTGTAACGCCTCTGAGCATTATCCATGAATAAAATTACAAAGTTTCTATTATTTTTGTATTTACAAAATGCATGCAATTCCTTTTCAGTAAGAGCAAAAACATTATGGTAGTATAACACAAAGCTCCATGCGCGGTCAGTGATCATATCACAAACGACCATAAACTCATGCGTGAGCTTCATACCAACTTTATTCGCCTTACTCAAAACAAAAGTAATTGTACTCATGCAAGATATTGTAAAGACATATTAACAAAATAAATAGAAACATATTATGTTTGGCGTACAAATACGTCCTGAACGGTTCAAAGCACAGCAGTGTTTAAAACCCACGTGCCACAGCGCACCATCAAAACAAGGATCAACATCCTACATAGAAAAAATTGTTCAAATACAATTTCACCCTACTCTAAATCTTCTCCCTCATCCGGAAAGATTTCCTTAAGTTGCGCAACGTGATCCTCCGATTGCAGCGCCACGTTTATCAACTCCATCACTGGTAGTTGCAAGTTATTAAACTCTGTCTTCATAGCAGCAAGCGCACTGGAAGTATCCACACCAAAAGTGGCGGACTTACTATCATCCCAGTTAACCTTCAAAGCACTATTCACATGTTGGGAGCATTCCGCATACCCTTGTGCGTAACCATCTCGTCGTGCAGTAATCATCAAATTAGCAACAGTCTTATCCAACTCTTCAGAGTTTAATACAGATTCAGCAACCTGTAATATCAGATAAAGATAAGATTAAAGCGAACAAAGCGCATATAAAAACAAAAAGAAAGAAGGTACTTACGCAAGCAATCCCGCGATCTTTTAACCAGGCCATATCATTCTTCAAAGGTTCGAGCTCGCTTTCCGCTGAAACCCGCGCCATTTCCGAATTTTCCAGTTTATCTTCAGCCTCAGATAAACGGCGGGAGGTTTCAGTATTCTCAGAACGCGCAAGCTCCAAATCATTCTTCAATTTTTCCTGGTCAGAAACCAAAGCGGTAAGTTCCTTTAATTCTTTATCTCTAAGGGCAAGAGTGGCTAAAGCTTGTACCTCCCGTTGCTCACTTCGCTCCCTATGAGAACGCGCTTCCTCCAACAAAGCTTCCATGTCAGCTTTTTCTTTCTTCAATCTTTCCAACTCTGCATCTTGATTCTTCAGATTTTCAACCTCAGCCTTGAGGTTATTTATGATGTTACGAAGGTTTGCTTTCTCGGCATTATCCTTCTCACAAATTCTCCTCCAATTTTTGCGCTCCTCAGACAAAAGCGCAGCTTCAGCTTCAGCTTTTCTTTTCCAACCGGAAACAGACCATTCCTCAGTCTTGCGCTCAGCTTCAAATTTAGCTTGTTCAGTCTCTAATTTAGCCTTTAACTGAGCCACATGTTTTTCATCCTTTGCAAACTTCCTTTGTGATGCTACAAAAGATGCTCGCTCTTTATGCATATTATACCACTCGCGCACTATGCGATGAGTAGTAGAAACATGAGATGCAGTTTCTGCAAGATAAGACTGATAGGTCTGTTCATAAGGCTGATTCTCCTGAAATTTAATCTCGCCAGGAGGAAGTATCCCCTGCAACCAATCTTGGCATACACGCCAATCCGAGAAAGTATCTCCTTTCTTCACATTCCAAACAGGAATATGAGGATCAGCAGCATCCTTATCCGCATACATTCGGTAATAATACTCTCCTAAAGTTTCTTCTGGACGAATTGGAGATTGTTTCCCAACACCAGCAGAAGAACCTGCCTCCTCAGTAGCAACCTTTTCAGTAGGCTCAGGAACAGATTCAGAAGGTCTGGGAGGGGAAGATTGGATTGATTCGGCAGTCTCCTTTTCCGGCAGCGGTTGATCATCATCATTCACCACACCTGGCTCAACGATCTGTTCAATTTCTATGTTGATACCAACAGGCTCCTCAGCCTCAACAGTTTTCTCAACACCTTCTCCAGCTACCTCTGAAGGCTCCAACGGAGGGCTAACAGTAGCACGCGGTGGGGAAAGGGGAGGTTCAGTAACAGCCACAGTTGGTATGTCCACAGAAACAGGTACTTCTGGACAACAAAAGTATATAAAAATCATATCTGCTCAAAGGAAACAAAGGAAAGCAATACTTACCAGAAATGGATTCTGAGACAAAAGCATCAAGATTTCCTTTTCTGATAATTTTCTTCCTCTGCACTTTCTTGGGAGGCTGATCCTCCGCATCAGTATCAGCTTGTTTTCTCTTACCAGCTTTTCTTTGAACCAAGTGTTCGGGACTGGAGTCCAGATCGATAGGCTCATTCGGGTTAGACGGAGGAATATCAGCAGAATCCCTTGGTTCAGGTTTTGGTTCCCGCATGGTCACTACAGGAGCAAGACCCTCCAAAGAATCAGAAACCACCACATAATCACATCTGGAGACAGAAGAACGGCGCGTACCTTTCTTCTCTCCAGCATTTTTCGCCTTTGAAGTTTGACTCTTAACAGTCTCACTTCTCTTAGGCACAAAAGTAGACGTAGTTGCGCGTTTCTTCTTTTCAGGGCCTACGCCCAAATTCAACAATTCACCTACAAAAGCGCGAGACAAAAAATTACTCAAAGCAACAAAGAAAGGGAAAACAGATAGACTCACCAGCACCAGCTGCCAGTGGAACAGATAAGTCCGCGTCCTGCGGCAAAGCAAAGTTCTTCACAATGCGGTGATACCAGAATTCCTCTTCAGGTTTTTTCTTGATAGTTCCCATTTTTCCGCCTTCTCTCTTGAAGGCAACAACATACAGAGAAACAACTACATTGAAAAGAAAGTGGGTCAAAAAAAAAAAAAAAGAAAAAAAAAAAAAAAAAGAAAAGAAAAGAGGAACAGAGACAAAACCCCAATACTTACTATGGCCATCCTCAGTATACACAGGTTTGTCATCTCGTTCCATCTTCCAGTTCAAACTCATACCAGCTCCGACTAGGGCTTTCTCCGGCAAAGCAATATTGGGAACATCCTTCAGATCTTGGTACCAGTTTTCATCAACAGGGGTCTGAATAGATTCAATCGGAACATCGTCTTTCCCTCTTAGCTTCATCTTCATCGGAATCACTCCAGCTTTAATAAAGAAAAATTTCTGTTTCCAATCATGAAATGATTTTGGGGGCTGATGGAGAATTTTCTTTGCGGAAGCCCTCTGAACAAATGAGTAAAATCCTTGGGTACAGTGCATCTGGTGAAAAACCCTAAATCGAGGAACGGTTGGCTCCACATGCATCGTTCGACATACAAATTCGAAATGACGAACCCTAACCATACCAATAGGGTGAAGTTGGGAGATATGCAGATTATAGAATCCAAGAATTTCAAGGAAAAATTTCGTAACAGGTAATCGAAAGTTACCATCGCAGAAAAAATCCCAAAAAAGGGTAATATACCCTGCCGGAGCACTCGCTGCCGTTTGCCCTTCTTCAGGATACAAGGCACCCCAGTTCTCCGGGAATTTAAGATTCTGGATTAAACCCTCAAAAGATGCTCTAGGCCACTTCAATGGTGGAAGTTCAGTCGACATTTCTTCAACAAGATCCTCTTGACGTTCTCCGGTTGACATAAGCAGGGGAATAACGGAAAGTTTCTCTTAAGCACAAAGGAAGGGGAAAACTTTTTAAACAAAACAATGATTACACAGAAGGGGTTACCTAAACGATTATATACCCATCGCAATAAATAAGCATCGGTAACCGTCGCAGTACTATTCCGGATATCACGATTACCCAAGCAACAGAAAAAGCAGATGTCAGAACATACACGCGTTTACATGCGCGCGTGTAAGACACGAATGGTAAAAAACAACTGACAATGACAGGTTGCCAAAATCAATTTACTGACACAAACGTCAAGTCAAAGATTTTTTACAAAAATTTTTTCCAAACTCAGTAAATTCAAATCCTCTCAGAGAAGATTTCCCTTTTCGCGCCCAAAGATATTTCCCTCTCATAAGTCCAGTGCTCCACTTATTTGCATAAGTACAACACTAGACTGGGGGGACTTGAAGGGGTAAGGTCCCAAAAACCTCATAAAAAGGATTTGGACCATACCACAAACTGGCCTCTCTAGCCTTTTGACCTTGCGCGACAGCGCACTGGTCCTACTAAAGGAACAAAGAAATCAGTAATTTACAGTCGCGCGCTTAAAGGATAACATGAGTACTTGCGCTTTTTCCCATTCAACAAAGGATCGAAAGAAACCTTTGTCCAATACTTCCGCCATAAAATCCAGACTTGGATATTATTTTACCCAGACTTGGGATTTATTTATCCGTGTACACACAGCAAGGTGCCACACCAGATTACAACAGAAATCTTCTAGAAAGAAATACAATCGTGCACCACCCAGACGGTTATAACCGTCTGGACACGTGTCGTCACCATAGACAACCCTGAAATCACAACGAAGGCATGCAATCAAGGAGTAATCTCCACTTAATCTCTTTCCACGTGGCGATCCCCTAGCCATAGATCAAACCACGATCCGTGTGCATTCACTTCGGATCGAGGTTAATTAACGTCAGATCAAAGAAATCAAACGGAAGAAAAATAACCGCTACGGCGTTAAGCATTTTCCGTTATCTTTTCAATAATGGGTTTTCCCTCCCAAAAACTCCCGGTTATAAATAAGAGAACTGTTCAGGTATAAACTCAGACTACTCTCACTCTTCAAATACTTATCTTCTCCGATATCAATACTTATTCTCACGCCGGAGTCGGGTCAAGGAGAGAACCCCCTTCTCCCCTTGGCGAGGCTAACGGTGTTCTTTTTTGCAGAGCTACCGGAGAAGTAATTCCACTGCAACTGAATCAACTGAGGGAGAGCTAACTTTTTATGCGGATTCAAACCCCCTAACTATCTCGGTTCCGACCATTTAGTTGGTGTTTCTTCATCTAGGAAGCAATAAGAACGCGACATGTGGCATTGAAGGATTTTATCTAAAAGGGCATTTATGTACTTTCACAATCTATTTTTATTTTAGGAAATTATCTTCAATAACTAACTATCCATAAATTTCGGAATTTATTGTTTTCGATTTCTGATCTCACGTAATATCAATCATTCCTTCGTTTTCTTGCTGGAATCTATCAGCATGTTCTTGGTACTGTGTTTTAACAGTTTGTTCTTGGTGATGTGTTTTAACAGCAAGCAGATTCATACAGCTGTGTTTTATTATTCAGATTCATACAGTTGTGTTTTAACAGCAAGCAGATTCATACAGTTGTGTTTTAGCATTCAGATTCATACAGCTGTGTTTTAACAGCAAGCAGATTCATACAGTTGTGTTTTAGCATTCAGATTCAAACAGTTGTGTTTTAACAGCAAGCAGATGCATACAGTTGTGTTTTAGCATTCAGATTCATACAGTTATGTTTTAATAGCAAGCAGATTCATACAGTTGTGTTTTAACAGCAAGCAGATTCATACAGTTGTGTTTTAACAGCAAGCAGATTCATACAGTTGTGTTTTAGCATTTAGATTCATACAGCTGTGTTTTAACAGCAAGCAGATTCATACAAATGTGTTTTATCATTCAGATTCATACAGCTGTGTTTTAACAGCAAGCAGATTCATACAAATGTGTTTTATCATTCAGATTCATACAGCTGTGTTTTAACAGCAATTCAGATTCATACAGCTGTGTTTTAACAGCAAGCAGATTCATACAAATGTGTTTTACATCAGCAAATTTCGCCCCAGCTTTCGACCGGCTTCCGGTAACTGTTCCGCTGCTATTTATCCTTTCCAAAGTTTCCTGCTTTTTGAATCTCTTCCCTGCAACCAGCAAAATACCGTCAATTACAAACAAGAATCACCCGTAATCGCTTTGTAAAACACGCAGTACAATGAAAACTTGATCTTTACGTATATGGAACAATGAAAATCTCTTATCTTCATCCATGATTTTAGGTATTTTTGGTATGATTTTGGGGGTTTCCGAATTTGGGTTTAGAGAGAGAAAGAGAGAGAGAGGGAAATTGGCGTGAATTAAGGAGATGTGATATCTCTGACGGTTATTTTTTATTGGTTTAAAACACACATAAGGACGAAATTGCCCCTACTAATTTAAAACAATCTATTAAATATAGTTAATTATTACAAGATTGCCATTGATTTAATCTCAACCCTTAAATACACCAATCGGATGGACAAGATCGCTTCCTAGACTTTCTAGGAAAAACACACTTTCCGTAGGAACCCTACTCATCTTTAAAAACCCTATGTATTATATAAGTTGAATAAATGTAATTTTATATATCATTAAAATTCCCCTGTGTATTGTACATGTTGAATAAATCTAATTTTATATACCAAATAATAAAAATGTTATATCTTTAAAAACAACGTGTATTACAGAGATTGAATAAATGTAATTTTGTATAACAAATAATAATAAAAACTGTATCTTTAAAAAACCTCGTGTATTACACGGGTTGAATAAATGTAATTTTAATTATTCTTTATTTGAATCTTATGAAAAATACCCAATTCATTTTGCGTTCTTAATAGAATAAATTGATTAAAATAATAAAAATTACAAAAAGTATATTAAACTGTTTTATTATTATAGTTTGTTTTATGCGATTAATAGAATAAATTGATTAAAATAATAAAAACTACAAAAAGTATATTAA